>MU855320.1:123419-168590 GCA_033296695.1 Staphylotrichum tortipilum | reverse complement strand
CGCTTCCGTCCACACCGACACCCCCGCCGCCGCCGCCTCCGCTGCCCCCGACACCCATCTCGCGTTCCGCTCGGGCGCCCCTACCCGGCCACCAACAACCACCCGATCCATCCCCCCTCTTCCCCTCTCCCCCGCTGTCGGACTGGTCACCGATACACGGCGCCGCGTGCCGCTTCCGACCTCGCACTGCCGGCAACCATGAGCAGCAACCGGATGGATGGCGGGCTCTCTGCGTACGTCTTGATCCTGTTGCGCACAGGGCCCTTCGGGCGTCCTGCCTCTTTGGCCCTCTGCGTAACAACTTGAGATGATGGGAAAATCTCGCTGACACCCGATGATGCAACAGCCAGCCGAACCTGCGCGTGACGAGTAACCCGACCCTTCCCTCTCCCTGCGATCCGACCATCGCCCACCCAGAGCCCCGCGCTAACTTGCTGGCCCCGTCTAGTCATCGCCGCCGATGGCCTGTACAAGCGAGATGTGTTCAGTATGTGATGCGGTTTTAGGTTCTGGATCGTGCTGTGGCAGTCGTGCAGTGACGTGCTGACCCTGTCGTCCCCAGGGTTTCCCGACCCCTTCGCCGTTGCCACCATCAACGGCGAGCAGACCAAGACGACACAAGTGTCCAAGCGAACGTTGAATCCCTATTGGAACGAGAGTTTTGACTTGTAAGCGCTGCCGCTCGGCTTCCTCCCTCCGGGCCGGGCCTCGTGGCCGCGTGTTGGTTGGGCACCCGCAACTCACACACACGACCCAACAGCAAAGTCAACGAGGACAGCATCCTGGCCGTGCAGGTCTTTGACCAGAAAAAGTTCAAGAAGAAGGACCAGGGATTCCTCGGCGTCATCAACATCCGGATAGGAGACGCCATTGAGATCATCCCCGAAGCTGATGGTACGCCGCCCCTCGCCCCTCACCCGACCCCGTCCCTCCCCTCTTCTCTCCAAATAACCTCGCTAACATCGGACCACCATCGCCTTTGCAGACCAGATGCTCACAAGGGATCTGAAAAAGTCCACTGACAACTTGGTGGTACACGGGAAGCTGATCATCAACCTCTCCACCAACCTCACAGTCCCCGCCCGCGCTTCGCAGCCCTCAATAGCGTCGGCTAGCAGACCCTCGCTGCTGGCTCCCCAGACCTCCGGCCCCCCGAACGGCGACCGTGCCAGCGAAAGGCCCTCGTCCGCCATGTCGGGTCCCAACGGCGCCCCGGCGCCGGGCGCCCAGCTGACCATCCCCCACCGCCCCTCGAGCCTGGCCTCGACCCAGTCGGCCGCCGCACCCGCCGTGAACGGGTCTTCCCGCCCTCGGCAAGCTAGCAGCACGCTGAGCCCATTCGAGGATTCGCAGGGCCGGCTGCCCGCCGGGTGGGAGCGACGAGAGGACAACCTCGGGAGGACCTACTACGTGGACCACAACACGAGGACGACGAGCTGGACCAGGCCCACGGGCGCCTCGGGCGCCGCCGAGGCCCGCAACGCCGAGGCGAACACGCAGGTCGAACGGCAGCGGCACCAGAACCGCACGCTCCCCGAGGACCGCACGGGCGCCAACTCGCCGACGCTGCAGGCCCAGCAGGCCCAGCAGGCTCAGCAGGCCGCTACCCAGGCCGCCTCGCAGACGACGATGATGCATACGGGCACCACGACGGCCGGCACGGGCGAGCTCCCGCCGGGCTGGGAGCAGAGGTGGACGCCCGAGGGCCGGCCATACTTTGTCGATCACAACACGCGCACGACGACGTGGGTCGACCCGCGGCGCCAGCAGTACATCCGCATGTACGGCGGCCAGAACAACACCAACGGTACGATCCAACAACAGCCCGTCTCGCAGCTCGGGCCCCTGCCTAGCGGGTGGGAGATGCGGCTGACCAACACGGCGCGCGTCTACTTTGTCGACCACAACACTAAGACGACCACGTGGGACGACCCGCGGCTCCCGTCGTCGCTGGACCAGAACGTACCGCAGTACAAGCGCGACTTCCGCCGGAAGCTTATCTACTTCCGCTCGCAGCCCGCCATGCGCATCCTCTCGGGCCAGTGCCACATTAAGGTGAGGCGGTCACACATCTTTGAAGACTCGTTCGCCGAGATCTCGCGCCAGTCGGCCACGGATCTCAAGAAGCGCTTGATGATCAAATTTGACGGCGAGGACGGCCTCGACTACGGCGGCCTGTCGCGCGAGTTCTTTTTCCTGCTCTCGCACGAGATGTTCAACCCCTTTTACTGCCTGTTCGAGTACTCGGCGCACGACAACTACACGCTGCAGATCAACCCGCACTCGGGCATCAACCCGGAGCACCTCAACTACTTCAAGTTCATTGGGCGGGTCGTCGGGCTGGCCATCTTCCACCGCCGCTTCCTCGACGCCTTCTTCATCGGCGCGCTGTACAAGATGGTGCTGGGCAAGATGGTGGTGCTGGCCGACATGGAGGGCGTCGACGCCGACTTCCATCGGTCGCTGCAGTGGATGCTGGACAACGACATCTCGGGCGGGATCCTGGAGCAGACCTTCTCAACCGAAGACGAGCGCTTCGGCGTCATGACGGTCGAGGACCTGATCCCCAACGGGCGCAACATCGATGTGACCAACGAGAACAAGAAGGAGTACGTGGACCTGATGGTCAAGTGGCGGATCCAGAAGCGCATCGCGGAGCAGTTTGACGCGTTCAAGGAGGGGTTCCACGACCTGATCCCCATCGACCTGATCAACGTCTTTGACGAGCGCGAGCTGGAGCTGCTAATCGGCGGCATCGCCGAGATTGACGTGGACGACTGGAAGAAGCACACGGACTACCGCGGGTACACCGAGTCGGACGAGGTGATCCAGTTCTTTTGGCAGACGGTGCGGTCGTGGGACGGCGAGCAAAAGTCGCGCCTGCTGCAGTTCACGACGGGCACATCGCGCATCCCGGTCAACGGGTTCAAGGACCTGCAGGGCAGCGACGGGCCGAGGAGGTTCACGATTGAGAAGGCGGGCGAGATTACGAACCTGCCCAAGGCGCATACCTGGTTAGTACTCTCTCTGTCTTGTCCCCCGCCGCGTTTCCACCCCCTGTAGAGTATACGACCGCTAACATGTGTCTCGTCTGCACAGCTTCAACCGTCTTGATCTCCCTCCCTACAAGTCGCTCGAGATGCTGCAGCAGAAGCTGACGATGGCGGTGGAGGAGACGATGGGCTTTGGGCAGGAGTAAACTGTGGTTGTCGTTGCGGTTGTTGTCGTTGTTGCAGCGGGCGGGTATTAAGCACTCTGCTTTTGGTCCTTTTTTGTTTTTTTACTATCTTTCCCTCCCCCTCCCTCTCGTTTTTTGCATTTTACGACGGTGTTGCGTTGGCTGTGGTCTATTTTCCCTCTCCGCAGCTCACCTCTCTCACACACAGCCTTTTGTGTTTTGCCGTATGAATCCAGGGTGTCTCTTTATTTTTATTTTGCTCTTTTTTTTGGCTTCTTGTCTCTCTTCCCCTGGGCAAACCCTGTATATAGAGATGAATGGATGGCGGGGTGGGTGGATGATGGACGATGATGGATGGATGGTATGGATGAGGAAAGGAAAGGAAGGAACAGGGCCTTCATCAGCGCTAGCCTGGCATGAGTGGTGCTGTTTTTCAATGAGATGATGTGCCGGAGCGGTTTAGGGCGGTTGCTGTTGTTGTTGAGTCCTCTTGGTAGTGTTGTGTGTGTGTGCTGCTGTGAGTGGTGGTTTGGTTGGGTTTGCGCTTAATCGTGGGATGGGTACCTAGTTAGCGGGGGTAAGGGAGGGTTGGATGTCCTTTGCAGTGTTAGGTAGTAGCAATGAAGTATGAGTTGAGATGCTTGTACGATGTGATCGCCGGTCGAGTTGGGTGTTGACCTGGGCGTTGTTGTTTGAGAGGCGTTGGGCTGTGGCTGCTGCAGATCGGCTGGCTGCATGCAGCTACGGGTACTCAATCGGGCTTGCCTGGTGCAACTTGGACCAGCGGTGTGGGTGGGGACCGACCATCCCATTCTCCATCTGTCGGGTCAACATCTCAGACATATCACATGGTGTTGGGTTTTGACCAACTCACAAATAAACAACCGCCAGCCACACATCTCTCTACCCACCCGTTCCCGTATCTAACCTGAACTAACCCACACAAATCAGGGACGGACCAGCGCAAGCCATGCCCCCCGCTTCCCCCTCATCCTCACCCTCCTCCTCCTCCTCCTCCTCCTCACCAACCCTCCGCTGGGCCCTCCGCGCGTCCCTCCTCGCGGGGGGCGTCGCCGTCGGCCTGGGCCTGCAGTCTCTTTTCCCCTCCTTCCCCCGCGGCGTCTTTTCCTCGTCTACGCACACCAACCCGGCCGGAGTCGGCAGTGCCAGCCGGGAAGCCAGCCCCAACGCCAACGACGGGGCGGAAACGTACTGCTACCAATCTGTTCGGACGACGGCGCTTACCGCGCCGGGTGGGGGTGGGCCGAATTGTTTCTCCGTTTCGCCCTCGGGGACTTTTACTCGTGTCTTTTCCCGGGGTGTGGAGGGTGGCGATGAGGAAGAAGGGGGGCCGGAGATCCAGCCAGGCCATGTCCTCCCCGGCCTGTGGGACGGCCACGGCCATCTGCTGCAGTACGGCGAGTTTCTGCACTCGGCGGACCTGTTTGGGGCGGGGTCGGTGGGGGAGGTGAGGAGGCGGCTGAGGGAGTATGTGAGGGGGCATGATGGAGTGGGGAGTAGAGAGGTGTGGGGAAGGGGGGTGGGTGGGGGGGGGGGGGGGGGGGTGGGGTGGGATCAGATGATACTGGGGGGGATGCCGTATGCGGTGAGTCCTTCCTGAGTTGGGTCTTTAAGGGGCGGTTGGGGTTGGAAGGGGGGGGTGGTTGCTGACTTGGGGGTAATAGGACCTGCTTGAGGAGGACGAGGAGCTGAAGGGGAAATACTTCATGCTGGACCGGGTGGATGTGCACTGCACGTGGGTGTCGCGGGCGGTGCTGGAGTTGTTGGGGGATCTCCCGGACGAGGTGCCCGGCGGGGAGATCATAAGGAGCCCCGGGATGGGCGTGTTCTGCGACAATGCCATGGACTTGGTCATGGCGCTGTGGCCGCGGCCGGGCAAGGAGCGCAAGAGGGAGTGGGTGGCTTCGGCGATGCGGGAGCTGCATAGTGTTGGGCTGGTTGGGATGCATGATGCGGGGGTGCTGCCAGCCGATCTGGCTTTGTATGATGAGATGAGCAGGACGGAGGACTGGACGCTCAGGGTGTATGCCATGGTCGAGTGCCCGGAGAGGAATACCTTCTGTCCGGACGAGGCGGTCAAGATTGAGCATCCCGATGGCATGCTCTCGGTGAGGAGCGTGAAGCTGTTTGCTGGTAGGTCCAGCCTGCTCACCCCTTTTCCTCCTATCTGCCGCTGACTTGAACAGACGGCGCCCTCGGCAGCTGGGGCAGCGCCATGCTCGAGCCCTACGCAGACCGCCCCGACATGTCGGGCTCCCTCCTCGTCAACGCCTCGACCCTCACCTCCCTCGCCCGCTCGTGGTCCGCCGCCGGGTACCAAGTCAACATCCACGCCATCGGCGACCTCGCCAACCGGCTGGCCATCGACGCCCTCGAGGCCTCCCTGCGCGGCCTCTGCCCCGAGCCCGACGCCGACCTTGCCGCCTGCCAGGCCCGCCACCGCTTCCGCATCGAGCACGCCCAGATCATCCACCTGGCCGACCAGCGCCGCCTGCACGCCCTCGGCATCGTCCCCTCCATCCAGCCCACCCACGCCACCTCGGACATGGTCTACGCCGCCCGCCGCCTGGGTGCCGACCGCACCGCCGCCGAGGCCTACCGCATGCGCTCGCTGCTCGACCTTGCCCCCGTTCTGGGCAGCGACTTCCCCGTCGAGCCGCCCAACCCGTTCGAGGGGCTGTACGCGGCCGTGGCGAGGAAGAGCCCGCGCACGGGGACGGGCCCTCCGGGGTGGGAGGGGGGCTGGCATGTGGAGGAGGCGCTGGGGTTGGGGGATGCGCTGGACGGGTTCACGCGCGGCGCGGCGAGGGGGGCGTTTTTGGAGGGCAGGGCGGGGGTGATTCAGGAGGGGGCGTTTGCAGATTGGGTGGTGCTGGACGAGGAGATTGGGACGGTCGGGACGGAGGGTTTGAGGAAGGTCAGGGTGAGGGAGACGTGGGTGGGGGGGAGGAAGGTTTATGATAGGGAGGTTGGGGAGGGGAAGGGAAAGGGGGAGGAGGGGAGGGAGGATTTGTAGCGGTATCTTAGGGTGGTGGTGGAGAGGAAGGGAGAGGGGTCGAAGGAATATCCGAATAAACACTGCTTTGCCGTGCCTGTTTTGCTAACTTGCTCTTAAATAGCAGAGTGCAGTTTCTGAATCCTCTTGATAGCCTCCTCTCGCGTCTGTCTGACGATGTCTCCGGCTGGAAGCACCTCCTTGACCAGGCCCACTCCAGTTCCCCTGCGAAGAAGTCAGTCATGAACAACTCAAGGGCCCACAGTAGAGGGGACTCACGCCCAGGTGATCTTGCGCGAAGTGTCACCCGCCTCGTCTGCCTCCTTAAACAGGCGGATATTCTCCTCCAGCGGCATGCCCGCAGCGTGGTCCTGCCAGGACTTGCCGCGCAGGCCGCGCCCGTCGTAGATGCTGGGCCAGATGGCGGTGCTCTGGATGTCGTCGAGGACGGCGGTCCTGTGATGTATTAGTGCTAGATCTGAGAGAAGCCAAGGCTCACTTACTTGACCGTTGCCGGACCACCGTCTTCGGCCTCCAGGATGAGTTTGGTCCTGAAGTCGGGGGTCCAGGCCTCGGCGGAGGCGATGAACTACACAAGTCGGTCAGTCAGCCAGTCTTCCTCACACCCGCTACCCAACATCCAACTTACCCTCGTACCCATAACCACCGCATCCGCACCTATCTCCCGTCAGCACCACCCTTACCCCACAACCACCCAGCCACACCAAGAAAACTCACCCAACGCCAACGCGGCCGCCACCCCTCTCCCATCCACAATCCCCCCCGCCGCCACAACCACCACCTCCCCCGCCTTCCCCTCCCCCTCCACCCAATCCACCACCTCCGGCACCAAACTCACCACCCCCGCCCCGCCCTCCCCAGGAGCAAACTGATGCCCCCCCGCATCCCCTCCCTGCACAACCACCACCTGCACCCCCATCCCCACCGCCTGCTTCGCGCCCCTAACACTGCCCACCTGCATCATAACGACAAACCCCTCCCTCTTCAACTCCTCCACCACCTTTTGGACAGCTCCCGAAGCGAGGTCCTCGGGGAGGGGTGCAAAAAGCCAGATTGCCACGGGGCGGTGCGCGCGCAGGATGGGGAGCGCGGTGGACAGGAAGTGGGCGGCGAAGGAGGGGTGGCAGAGGATGAAGCCGACGCCGAGGGGGAGGGGGGCGGTCGGGAGGGGGAGGTGGGATTGAACGGTGGAAAGGGAGGTTGTGAGGGCGGTGAGGTCTGGGGGGGTTAGTTTGGGTAATTGAGAGGGGGGTGAAACGGGGGGGAAGGGGTGGTGAGAAAGGGGGGGTAGGGGTGGTGAGAAAGGGGGTGAATGGGTGGTGAGAACGGGTTGTAAAAGGGGGACGGAAGAGGGTCATCAAGGGGTGGTGAGAGAAAGGGGCGCTTACGAGGCGAGTCCGGCTCAAAGTTAAAGCCGCCGGGGATGATGCCTTGTGATAGTTAGCTAGGTTATTGTTGACTTGAAGAGAGAAAGAAAAGGGAGGGAATGAAAATAAACCAAATGCACTGCTCACCAATCCCGCCTGCCTTGGACACCTCGGCAGCGAGGATGCCATTCGACGTGCCCAGCATGGGCGCGCTGATGATGATGGGGTGCTGGGCGTCGGGGAACCATTTAGTCAGCTTGTCGCGGGCCTGCGGTGCCATGTTTGCGGCTAGTTTCTGATATCCGCGTGTTGAGATTGATATGTGTTGACTCTGCGATGCCTTCGTGGCGGAAAGATGGTGTTGTGTTGTTGTTTTGTAAAGTGGTCAGTCAGGCCAGGAAGGCCAGGACTGTGAGATGGAATGCGGAGATGCGGCTCGTCCGTCTGTCACAGTGACATCCGATCCTTGAGGAACAGCTTGGTTACCTAACTCAGCGGCGCAATACGAAGTGAGTGGCACGGGTTACCATGCTCATGTGACGCCACAGCGGCACAGAAGAAGGGGTTGCACAACACTTCATCCAGTAACGTCAAGAGAACAAAAGAACACACTACTGTGTAGTCTACCCACCATCTAGACTCAAACCTCATTGACAATGATGTCTCATTGATGCTCGTCATGACTCTACCCTACACCCTATTTGCTAGGTGATTTATGCAGCCGTCTTGCGCCCTCCCAATGCTCCCCGGGGGCCGGCCTCCGGGAGAGAGCCCCCCGCGGCCGTCTAATGCATCGTAATACCCTCTTGGGTATCTGTCCGTGTAGCCTTCTGAGATCCGGTCCGTTCTCCCACCATTGCCGTCCCAGGCCCAAAGACATACAGAAAAGGGGAAAAGAATAGAAAAAAGAGACAGGCAAAAGTAAAAAGACGAATGAGGAATCCAACCCAGCCGAAGACGGGACAGCCTCCTCGCCAACCACATGCACTCCCCCATCTCATCAAGTGGAGCCACACAACTTACCCCAACCCCCTCCCCCGCACAACCCCCTCCCACACAACTCCCACACAACTCTCACAATCATAACCCAGTATTCCCCATCACCAACACCAACAACACCCCATTAACCACACACACCACTACAAACGCCGCCCACACCCCCACCCTCCCCACCCACCCGACCCGATCCCTCCTCGACCCCGTCATACACAACCCCGCACACGCCGCCCCAAGACTGCCCATAATCCCTACCGTCGCCCCCGCATCCACCTCCAGCCGCATCTTGTGCCGTCCCGTGGCAATCAACACGCCCGCGACGCCCATCAGCGCGAACGCGCTCGCGAAGCACCCCCACGTCGCGGCGCGGAGGACCCGTTCCCTGTAGCGCGTGACGCGCTGGTCTGGGATGGACGGCACAGCGTACCCGCCGGCGTAGTGCGTCGCGTAGCCCGACGAGGGGAGGAAGAAGGGCGCGCCGGCGGTTTGGTCGTCGGACGAGGAGGTCGAGGTGTAGCCCGCCCTAACAAAGGTGCCTGACCCGCGCCGGCTGTGGCGGGTGGAGAAGATGCGCGAGGAGGTGCGGTCGTCGTCGTCGAGGTCCGTTTCGGTGCCGGCGGCGGTGGTGGTCGAGGTTGTGGCGGTCATGGCGGTGCCGCCGTAGCTGCCGACGCCCGGGGGGTTGGAGAAGTAGCTGAGGTCGGGCGGGGAGTGGGCGGCGCCGTAGGGGGTGGCGTCGGGCGGGGTGGAGAGGAGGGGGTTGCGCTCTGAGTCTGCGTCGTGGGGTGGTGGGGAACCGGGTTTTGGGTGGAGGGGGGTGATCCAGGCGGTGAGTTTGTGGATGGGTTTGCTGAGGAAGACGCTGAGGGCTTTGATGCCCGGGAGAGAGGCGTCCTCGTTGGGGTCGATGTAGATGGCGTACTCAGCGTCGGCGCCGCGGTCAAAGTCGCCGGCGTCGCTGCCGCACTCGTACTCGTTCCAGTAGCCGCCGGCGCGCGGCTGCGACTCGTCGGCCACGATGGTCTCGCTGGGTGAGAGCTGGTCGGTGGGCGGGCGTGAGGGCCGCGACTCGGGGTCGGGTATGCAGATGCCGCCGGAACCCCCCGGCGGCAGGGCGGCGTGAAGCGTGCTCAGCTGGTCCTCGAACTGGGTCTCGAGGTGCGAGAAGTCACGGCGCGTGAAGCTCTTTGGTTGCGACAGCACGTTCTCCCTGAAGCGCGAGCCCAGGGCGGACGAGCCGGTCCATTTCCTGTATTTCTTGAGGATCTTGCGGAAGGCGACGACCTGGGCGTCGACGAAGCGGCGCAGGGCCTTGATGTCGTCGCCGCACTGCAGCAGGGTCTGCTCGTACTTGGCGAAGCGCTGGCGGCGCTTGAGCGGCGTATGGTCGCTGGTCGACGTCGCACACCGGAGGATCAGGCGGTGCACCTGGTTCGAGACATGCTCTGCGACATGGCGTCAGCTAATTGGGTCCCCCGCGGCTTCCTTCCCACTCGGTGTGACACGTACGTAGTCGCCGTCCTATCTCGTCGGCCTTGCTCAACACGAACAGCTCGACACGGTTGTGCTGGCGGCACAGCTCGGCGTAGAAGTCATCTTCGAACTTGCTCAGGGCGGTGTTGGGGCGGCCAGGGATGGCGATCGCCGTGGCCTGGTCCTTTGTGGTGTGCGCCTTGATGTGGTGCTTGAGGGAGTTGTAGTCGATGTTATCTGGAACAGCGCAATGGCGGGTCAGCCACCAACAGTCCAGTCAGAGATAACGCCTCGCCACTTTTTTGGGGGGTTTTTTCCCCCGCTCCCTCTCTGTCTGACGGGCAATGTGCTCGGCTGGACTGGACGTACGGAGGCTCCATTGCGGTACAGACTCGCTCTCGAATAGTTCGCCGTATTTCATGAGTTTAACTTGCTGTCGCTCTGCGCGTCGCGTGTGCTGCTACACAGTCACGAATTGGCCCTGCGAACAAGTCAGAGAGAGCGCAATGACGACAGCGAGCGCTGGGTGTGGAGTCGGGTGGGTAACCAACGGCTGCAACTGGGGGGGATTGTTTCGTTTTGATTCGGCCGCCCGGAGGGCTCGGGGGCCTCTGCTTGGGGGCCGGGGGGTTCTTCAATGTTATCTCGCCAGCAGCGGCTAGTCGCAGCGGTTATCAGTGGCTGGCGTCTTCAGGTCTGGTCTGGGAGGGAGACGAGACTCTCGCGATGCGGCGGCCCAATGTAGGGGAAATGGAGGCGGGAGCTACGGGCTGGAGAAGAATTTGTGTATTGTTGGAGAATACGGTTGGAGAATACGGGTGTGAGTAATCCCGAAAGCCAACAGCAAGCAGGAGGGAGGCGAACAAAAGCGTCGGTGACATATACCTCTCTCCAAGTACCCAGTGGGTCCGCCTCTTTTCGCTTGCGCCTGGGCATGCCTGGGCAGGCACATGCGCCTCGTTGGGTGCTGGGATGCCACCGCGACGCTGCAGCAGCAGAGAACGCCGGGAAGCAGCTGAACAGGGGGGGTAGGGCGGTGGGGGGTGGATGGGGGAGGGAACAGGGGGCGAGAAACGGGACCTCAGAGGGTTTTCTGATCCAGGGGGATCCAAGGCGGCGAAACCCCACCAGCGAGACCCCACCGCGCATCAGGACTCGATCGGATCGCTGTGCCCCAGCCCCAAGCCCGCTTACAACCGTCGGCTGCGATACCGGCTGCTGCCGACTGTTCACTCACAATCTGCTGCCATAACAGGTCCAACATCCCAGCCTGCCCACGCCGCTTTCGGGTAAAGCTTGGGAGGGTCTTGCTCCATATCTGTGACCAAGCTTTTCTAGAGTCTTGCATCGCTCCTCGGCAATCTGCACCCACTTCTCCCTCAGAGACAGCTCGGAACACGAAGAGCATGCCTCTTCGTATCATTCCGCGATCGTGGGGAGGGGGAGGAGCAGGCGGGCCAGATTCCCAATATTGTTGATCGAGATGGTCCCTCTCAAAAAAACAAGCCAACACCCAACACCACCACCAAAACAAAAGTCAGGACACGAATTTCTCTCGTCAAGCTGCTCGGCGATGGTGCCATCACCCGCCGTGGCGCTTCGCCGGTGCCACCGTGCTTGGGCTAGTCGCATACATAGCAGATGCAGACAAGGATGCGCAGTGTTACTGCCTTGTCGGCTGCATTGCTTCCCCGCTGGAAAACAAGTCTATGATGTTTCTGCCGATGGTGGTTGTGCCTGTCTCCCCGTCCGCGTCCCTGCCCCTGCCCCTCTCCGTCCCCGGCAGCAGCTCCCAGGCCCCGCCGCCCTTCCCTTCCAGGGCTCATCTCGAAGCTCGCCGTTGTTGGGTGGAGGCTCTCGGGACTGGCAGGCCGTGCCGCTTCAGTCGAAACACGTGGGTGCAGACGCCGCTGTGAGTGGCTCCCAAACTTCTGGTCCCCACCCCTGCCTGTCCACTTCGACAGGGCTGTCTGTCTGTTCGACACGACCGAAACAACACCATTGAACTTGCATGCGGAGATGCCACACCGCGTGTGTCTGTCCGCGCGAGCTGCTCGCCCGTTTCCCCCATATCCGAGGCTGGCCCCGCTTGCCAAACTTGCTCGACGATGCAACCGCGGACAGGGAAGGGCCCTCGTCCGCCTGCATCGCCGTAGTGGCTCACTCACCAAGTGGACGAGCTGAGGCGGATTTGAGGAGTTCTCCCCATGTCGGGGCCGTATCGCCGCCTCTCAAGGACCGCAAACTCTGTCCCTGTCCCGGCTGTGGTTGGCTGGGACTGAGACCCGGCCGCCGTCTGTGTTTTCCGCTAGTGAGGTCGTTGCGCGGTGGGACTCCCCGGTGGACACACGCACCACATGTTACCCTGGACACTGGGGCGTCGATCAAGTCTTGCAGAAAACATGGCGTTGTGGGGAGAGACTAGGGGGTTCGTCGGACTCTTGACTCTTCAGGAAGGTTCTCACGTGTGCGCCCGACGGGCTGCGATTGGAGTTTGTGAAAGAATGGCTTTGTCCGGTGACTTTGCCGAGTCTTCGCGTGTAAGTCATCGACGGAGGGAGACCGGACAGGCCGTCTGTCGACTTGGTTCCGCATCGGCACCCACACCCAGACGTGCTCTGGTCGTCGATTGATAACAGAATGGCGTACAGACCGTCGTGCAGCTTGACTCGCCTTCCTCTCCCCCCCTTCTTCTCCCGGTGGGTGAATTCCGTGGGATCCTTGAGATATCCATCCCCTGGTCGACAGGAGATGTGTGGGGGCTCAGCGGGGGGCGGAAGGGGGAGTTATGGTCGCCGCCGTTTGATTGCGACTGTGGCCACTTCTGCAGTTGCTAGCTGCACCCCGAAACCGCCCTTGCCCATGTCGACGTTGATGAGGAAACTCGTCGCGTGATCACACCCGCAGGTCCAGCCCGCAAGGGGCCGGGATGTCGTGGATGACAAGCGTCGAAGTGAGACACAGCGTCAAGCGAGGCACGCCACACCGCGCCCTCTGTGCCGAACTGCCTGCTCGCTGTTTGCGCCAATGAAGCATCTGCCTGCGAGAGCCGCCTTGACCCTTGCTGCATTGGCTAATCTGCAGTGGCAATTCCTGCCCCCCTCCTTGAGCGGGAGGATGGAAGGTTGCATGCAGGGTCCAAGTCCGTCCGCCAGACGTCTCGCTGCCGTGTACGGTCAGACAGCCGTTTGGCTGGTTAATCAGGGCTGGCAGGCCGTAGTGTGACCGATACCCGGCTGGCGAGGCGACGGATCGTTGGTTTTCCGTGGCAGGGGGCGGTGAGGATGCAGGAGCTCAGCGCAGTGGCACTGCCTAACCATCCGTCGCCGAACTTGGAGATAAAAGCTGGGCGGGTAGCGCATATCCGTGGAGGAGAGTGTCTGAAGCCTGCTCCTTCGTGGCAGCGAGCCCGAGACATTCCGTGCCCAGAGGTTATCTTGACGAGCCCGTCGCTCGGCGCTGCTTGTGGCTTGTGTGAGTGTACATGTAAGCTGTGCCCTGTAAAAAGATCCAGAGGGACTTGGAGATAACTCGCGGGTAGCGGCCAGATACCATGAATAGTGGCAGCACTTTTATCGGCTGGTGTTGTGTTGGCATCCTCATCCTTTGGAATGTTTCGTTTTTCTTCGCAGAGTATATTCCGTGATGGTTTCTATCATTCAGCTGGACAATTGCTGCATATTGCGCACTCAAAAGCTGTTTATCACTCCAAGTGCCGTTCAGAAGGTCACCAACGATTCAATTCAGTCAGCGCCCTGCCACCAAAAATTGCAGCCAGAGTTAGGCCTACGGCAGACATTGAAGTTGAGACCAAGCTTCCAAGCTTCTGGCGAGCCCGCCTTGCCAAGGCCAAGAGCTTGGAAGCTTGGCCCAGAAGCCTGCTGCCGCTGCTGGTGGGGAGACACGCTCGGGGCGTGCTCCGCAGCAGCCTTCCCACCGCCTTTGCTTTGCCCCCCGCTGATTGGCCAATCTTGCCCCTGCGGGGCGCCTCAAGTTCGATTGTCCGAAAATTTTGGGCGGATGCGAACCGCCAAAAAATCTCATGTCTTGTGCAACGTTGGGTGCGCTCAGCCTGCCCGCGTTCCGCGTTTGACCCAGACGTCAGCAAACGCACATCGCGTCAACGACACCACCTCCTGCCTCCCCAAGAATGGCGGGCGCAGGCAGCACCACGTCCTCCCTCACCTCCACCTCGCACACCCTCTCCCACGCCCCGACCATGACCAAGGCCGTCGTCCAGGCCGAGAGCGGCTCGGCCGTCGCCGTGTTCCTCGACTCGACTTTCCCCTCCAACCGCCATGTCTTCCTCCGCCCATCACCCCTGCTCCCCACCGGCTCGCTCCAACTGGCCAAGGAAACCCTGGATGCCCTGGCCGGCCAGGTCGCCGACCAGCAGCAACTGCGCCTGCGCGATGCCGGCAAGAAGCGCAAGCGGGATGGCACCCAGGACAAGGGCGCTGTCCTGAAGATTCGGAAACTCCATATCGACGGCTTCGAGACGGGCCAGGTTTGGCAGCAGGCCAAGAAGATCATCGCCAGCGCTCTCCACGAGTCCCGCCAGGTGCTCAGCGAGCTCGAGGAGAGCAACGAGGTCGAGGAGGAGGGCGCCGAGGATGCCACCGCGATCGAGTTTGGCGAGGACGGGTTCGAGGTCGGCTCCGAGGAGTATGAGTCTGCCAGTGATGGCGATACCGAGGAGTCCGATGACGAAGGCGCAAGCAACGAAGGTGACGAACTTCTGGACCTCGAGGCGGAGGAGGACGAGGATGAAGAGCTTGATGAGGATGAAGATGTTGTGGGCGCTGAAGAAGAAGACGAGGAGGAGAAGGAGGAGGGAGAGGATGAGGAGGAGGACCAAGACGACTACGACGACGAGCCCGACGCGGAGCTGGTTGAGGACCCCAACGGCCTCAACGACGGTTTCTTCTCGCTAAACGACTTCAACAAGCAGACACAATGGTTCGAGGACCAGGATGCCCGCGCCGACCCCAACACCGACCACTACAGCGATGATGAGTCAGTCGACTGGCACGGAGATCCCTTCTCGGCCAAAAAGCCCAGCAAGAAGTCGCGAGATGAGGAGGGCGAGGATGATGAATCCGAGATGGATTTGGACGAGGAAGACGACGATGAGGGTGCTGCCGCGCTGGACAAGGCGGATCTTGACGATCTCGATGGTGAAAGCGATGAGGAAGAGGGGGGCAACCTCCAGGACGATCTCAACGACATGGGCCTTGACCTCACCGCCAACGATATCTTCTACAAGGATTTCTTTGCGCCCCCGAGGAGGAAAAAGAAGCCCGGGAGCTTCAGGAAGCCCCGGGATTTTCCCAAGCCGGTGAGGCCCGACGAGGCCGACATGGAGCGGGCCGAAAACGACGTTCGTCGTGACCTCTTTGACGATTTGTCCGAGAGGTCCGACTCGGAGGATGCCCTGTCCGACGTCTCGGCTGGCAACCCCAAGTCGCGCCGCTCGGCCCATGAGCGGAGGCAGGCCAAGGTCGCCGAGGAGATCCGCAAGCTCGAAGCTGAGCTGGTCGCCAAGCGGGCCTGGACGCTGTCTGGTGAGGCCAGCGCCGCGGATCGGCCGATGAACTCCTTGCTTGAGGAGGACATGGACTTTGAGCACGTCGGCAAGCCAGTCCCCGTCATTACCGAGGACGTGTCGGAGTCTATCGAAGAGCTCATCAAGCGCCGCATCCTGGCCCATGAGTTTGACGAAGTCCTTCGCCGACGGCCAGACACCCTCGGCAATCCGAACGACGCGCGTCGCGGTCTTGTCGATGTGGCCGACACCAAGGGCAAGCAGAGTCTGGCCGAGATTTATGAGGAGGAGCACGTCAAGAACGCCAACCCCGACGCCTATGTCAGCCAAGCGGACGAGAAGGTGCGCCGTGACGAGGAGGAGATCAAGAACATGTGGAAGGACATCAGCGCCAAGCTCGACGCCCTCAGCAGCTGGCACTACAAGCCCAAACCTGCCGCCCCGACTCTCACGGTTATCTCCGACGTCGCCACGGTCGCCATGGAGGATGCTCAACCCACAACCGCCCAGGGCGTCGCTGGTGGCGAGAGCATGATTGCCCCGCAGGAGGTGTACGCGCCGGGCAAGGACACAGCCGAGAAGGGCGAGGTGGTGGCCAAGAGCGGGCTGCCGGTGGCTAAGCAGGAGATGAGCCGCGAGGACAAGCTGCGGAGGCGGAGACGCGAGAAGGAGCGCATCCGCAAAGCTGGCGGCACTGACGCGAACAAGCCGGCCAGCAAGAAGGCGCAGGCGCAGCGCGAGACCATGAGTGACCTGAAGAAGGGCGGGGTCAAGGTGATCAACCGCAAGGGCGAGGTGGTGGGCCTGGATGGGAAGAAGGTTGTGGACCAAAAGGGGCCTCAGAGCAGTGGTGCTTTGAAGCTATAATCTGTTGTGGCTAGCTGGGACGTTAGAGTTGGACTACACATGTGGAGAGGGACCTCACATGAGGGGCATGTGTAATAAGAATGAGAGACAGATTCCATCCCATGTACCGACCTCCTTCCGTCAACACCTCGAGACACCCCCTTGCTGCCCCCCCTCCACCCCGGCCACTGGCGTCCCTCAGGCCACCAGGCACCAACCCTTGCACACCCCCCGTCCCCCATAGATATACCGCTCTTTCCTCTTGCCATATCACCGCCCCCCGCAGGCGGCCATGCGAAATGGCTCAGCGCGGGGGCACGCGCTGCAAAAAAATGCAGAGAGGCTCCTCTCACGCATCCCCAAAGAGGTTGAGCGTTCGGTCCCGGTCGAAGCAAAACCCAACGGGTTTTCGTAATCAGTCACCCTCCTCCCCCTGGGTAGTAGGAGGCTGGCTGGTGAGCCTTCTTTCCCCCTCGGAGTAAAACCCAGCAATGGGTTTTCGTAGCCGACTACCTTCCTCAACCGGCGGAGGTTAGTCGGTGAGCTTTTTGCCTTTCCTTTCTCCTCTTTGCTTCTTTTATTTTTTTCTTGTCCCTGTTCTGCTTCGCCTTCTCACATCCCAACACATCATCAATACAAACTCCCTGTTTAGAGCTCCAACCTGCTAAGCTCGGGGGACTGCAATGCGCCTTGGCTTGATACCTAGACATGCTCAACCCGATGCCACCAACAGTTGCGACTGCCGGGTTGACGGACAGTTTGAGTAGCGAATAAACAAATATTTACAACCTACCGATAGCCTACTTGAGGAGAGAATTGCTGCATCTCAGTCAGCTCATCCCAGGTCATGGTCTGTAAGCCAGAGCTCAGGCGGGAAAACCCCGGCAAAATACAGCAGCCGAGAGCTCGGCGGGGCCAGCTCCCCGCTTTGGCCAATAATGCGCGCTGGATTTATGCTCAGCGAAGCTGGGCCATGGACCTTGAACCTAGGCCCGTGGCGAAAAGCGACCGGATATCGACGCAACGACGCCTCTCATCGCGGGCAGGACGCTTGACCCGCGACGCCTCGCCCATTTCCACCTCTCCACTCCTTCCAGCTTCGGCATAGTCAACCACGCACCCACACACAATGCTGTCTTCCGCGAGGACAGGCGCCTCGCTGGCCCTGCGAGGTGAGTTGCGAAAGAGGGCGCCAATTGCCGCCTCGAGGAGGAGGAGCTCAAGCTCGCGCTCTCCCCTCCCCTCCGCCCCAATTGCTGCCCCGTACAGAAGTTAACCACCCGTCCCCGACTGCGCAGCGAGGCCAACGACTTCCCTTGCCCCCTTCCGCGCCGCCGCCGCCCTCTCGTCCTCCGCCCGCAAGGATGCCGGCGCCGTCCAGACGCACTCCCCGTACGGCCTCGCCAAGCGCGAGCGCAGGGAAGTCCCGCTCCCCAGCCAGGAGGGTACCAAGGGCCTGGTGCAATACGCCCTGTACGTCCTTCCCGACCCTCCGCACACATAAACACACCACGAGCCTTCCTTCTCCTGCTCCCAGCTGACCCCCCCACCTTCCAGCACAACCCTCGACATCATAACCAACTGGGCGCGCCAGGGCTCTCTCTGGCCCATGACCTTCGGTCTGGCATGCTGCGCCGTCGAGATGATGCACCTCTCGACGCCGCGGTACGACCAGGACCGCCTGGGCATCATCTTCCGCGCGTCGCCGCGGCAGTCGGACGTGATGATCGTGGCGGGCACGCTGACCAACAAGATGGCGCCCGCACTGCGCCAGGTCTACGACCAGATGCCCGAGCCCCGCTGGGTCATCAGCATGGGCAGCTGCGCCAACGGTGGCGGGTATTACCACTATAGCTACAGCGTGGTGCGCGGGTGCGACAGGATTGTCCCGGTCGACGTGTACGTGCCGGGCTGCCCGCCGACCAGCGAGGCGCTCATGTATGGCATCTTCCAGCTGCAGAGGAAGATGCGGAATACCAAGATTACGAGGATGTGGTACCGCAAGTAGAGGGGGGGCGCGGTAGCAGATGGGTGGATGAACGGATGGGGTGGGGGTGGATGTTTTTTCGGCGGAACTGGGCACGGGGAAAAGAAGACATTAGAGATTGGGGAATTGAATTGGGGGGACCAAACTGTGCATAAGAATCTCTTCCTGCCGGACGCCATTGTTTCTTTTGTCTACCCACCCCCTTGTGCCGGCCGCTCTGTACATATGGGTTAGAGATCGCCTGAGAGGAGAATGCATTTGGGCTGTACTTGCCGTCTCGACCGCCTTGTCTGCCAATGCTCTTGACCAAAACCACCGACAATGCTCTTGATCAAAACCGTGAGTGAGCTCTCATCCGTCCAAGAAACTGATACACCCAGACTCAAGAGAACCGTTGCAAATGTTTGGATATAAAACCATGACGGTTTGCTAGACAGCCTGATCCCCACCTCCCTCCCCCTGGTGCTCCTAAACGCCAGTACCATAACATAAACACTCATTCCGAACAAATGCTCCTGGGTGATTCATCTCCCACTCCCACACCAATTCCCAACCTACCTGCCGCACACACGCCCCACATCCCAGACTCACTCCGTATCTAGCTCCACTCCCACTCGGACGACCTCGCTTCACCCCATCCTCTTGTCCGTCTCGGCGGACGTCGCCTGCTCGCCCAGGTCGGGATTCAGGTAGTTGGCGTCCTCGGCCGCCTCGTACTCGGCGATGAGGTCGGCGACCACCTCGCGCGCCTCGTCAAACTCGCTGAGGTTCTCAGCGAACGGCGCCGTTTTCTTGTACCCCTCGAGGAAGGCGTTGCGCTTGCGCATGCCCTCGTACTGGCGGAATATCCGCTTGAAGAGCTGCACGGCGGGGCGAGTCAGTAAGTATTGCCTGAGAGGGGGGGTTAGGGTGGACGTACCGTGGCGATGCTGGTGTGGTTGGCCAGCATGAGGCCGCTCACGCGGTGGGCCATGGGAATGTACGGGCTGCGCTTGGTGAGCGCGACCTGAATGCTGGCAGGGCCCCAGGGGATGAAGGTGGCGAGGCGGCGCTCGCGGATGCGCAGCAGGCTCTTGTGCACGTCGGTCGGGTCGACTTCGCCCTGGATGACGTTGAGGATCGAGATGTAGCAGCTCTTCTTGCCCGGGACCGTCGACACCATGCGGTTCTTGGGCTGCAGCAGCCGCCGCATCACGTCCAGCACCGTGGTCTTGCGCACCGTCTTGGCCTGCTCCACCTGGTCGCCCGTGAAGGGCGTGTAGGCCGTCATGAGGAAGTGGCAGCGCGGCGTCGGGATGAGCGAGGCGAGAATGCTGACCAGGTCGTTGTGCATGTACCCCGGGTAACGGAGCGTGGTGGTGCTGGCCGACATGACGGTCGACACGAGCTGGTTGGTCTGCTGGAACGAGGGCTCCTGGAGGTGGAGCCTGTCGGCGGCGATGTGGGCGAGGGCGCCGTTGTCGAGGACGACGACCGAGTCGGCGTTTTGGGTGAGCCGCCTCATGGTGAGCATGCTGTTGTAGGGGTGGACGACGACGTCGCCCGAGTTGGTCGTGTCAGGGAAGACCGAGTATGTCTGGATGATTTTCTTGGGAAACCGGTCGTTTAACCTCTCCAGGAGGAACGAGCCGAGGCCAGACCCGGTACCGCCAGCGATGGAGTGAAGCATCATGAAGCCCTCGAGCGAGTCACTACCGTCCGCTTCTCGGTCGATCATCTCCATGATCTCCTCATGCACCAACTCTCCCGTCTGGTAGCCATCGCCCCAATTATTGCCGGCGCCGATGCCGCTCTTGCCGATATAAAAGTTCTCGGGATTGTAGATGTTTCGATAAGAGCCCGATTGTATCCCATGAATGACCTAGCGCTAGTAGTTAGCAACCTACA
Organism: Staphylotrichum tortipilum; assembly: GCA_033296695.1. Classification (NCBI taxonomy): domain Eukaryota; kingdom Fungi; phylum Ascomycota; class Sordariomycetes; order Sordariales; family Chaetomiaceae; genus Staphylotrichum; species Staphylotrichum tortipilum. The sequence continues at coordinate 148,274 of MU855320.1, read as the reverse complement.
TGGCAGAGGGAACCCGGCCAGAGGGCGACATACTCGCGGTTCGAGATCGATCAGGATGGCTCGCGGGATGTAGCGTGTGTCGTCGCTCTGGTAGTAGAAAACATCTTTGCGGTCGCCGCCTTCGGTCGCAAAGTCCTCGAGGTTCCCGTCCTGGCTGATGCCGTGTTCCTGGCAAAGCTGCTGCCAGAACTGACTGCCAACTTTGCGTGTGTTCGTTAGCTTCGTCGTCGAGGGCCATGTTTACCCGGGCGACTTGGAGGGGGGCATGACGCGCCCAGGGAGGAGACTGACTGCTGTTGCCACACTGGCCGGCTTGGATGGTGATTATTTCCCTGTTTCCCTGTCAGAGATTGGGCTGAGGCGGTTGGGGGGAGCATGCGCGGCTGTACCTGGGCATCGTGGTGGCATTTGGGGTGGTAGGGGATGCTGGGCGGTTGCGGAGGGATAGCAGACGCGACGTGCAGTGGAGACGCGAATTTTGGACCCCGCCAGAACTCCAAGCAGCAGAGCAGAGGGGCAGGCACCCCCTGGCTTCGGCTTACAGGCGGCGGTCCAGGGCCAGTGACATCAGATTCAAGATTCGAGTTACCGCAACGAGATGGCCCCTCGAAGTTACAGCCGTTCAAATGTAATCAGTTTGAGATTGTTAGCTAAGTATTGAGGTGCCAATCTGATGGGCATGGCAACTACCAACCTTGATCATGGTCAACGCCGCCTGGACATGAGTCTGCTCGACTTGGACACTGGAACGAGACAAAATCTTGGGGGCATCTGCTTGCTCTGCCAGTCCCCGCACATCTTCTGGACACTCGCAGCGCCTGGGGGTTCTGAAATCCCTCTCCGTCTCATTAAATCCTTGGACTCCTGTTTGAAGGACAGAAATGGGTTCGAGGTTTTGGGCAAAGTGCTGGATTTGAGACATGCAAGGCAGATATCACGTGGCTACGCCATACATAACCCCAACCCTGGAACACACCTTGTCAACGCTCTCCTTCCTCTCGCCACCTTCCTCGGGGTTACTTCTTAAATTGACCAACGACTATCCAATTAAGGTATATGACATCCGAACAACTCTCCAAAACTTCTCCTTTCAGAATTGAAAACTCCAAAGCGAACAGACCCACGACTTCGACACCCACTCCCTCCACAGCACTCGCCTTCCAACCCCACACCTCGGGAGCATGTTTACCAAGTCCCGCACCTGCTGAACCCCCCCTTCCCGTGAAGACACAAACAGGAGATGGGAGGCATCCTGCTTGTAATTGCCTACGAGGCCACATAGGCGGCACTGCAACACAGGCGAGTTAGCGAACCCCCTTCCAGATCACACTGACAAAGGATAAGGCGAGACATACCCAACATAAGTGGTCGGCGGCACGGTCACGAACCCCGTCGTATCCGTTGGGTCGTTCACATTCCCCGCGGCATTGCCCTTGTACGGGATACCCAGCTTCTCGCACGCCGCGATGTGGTCCTTGGGGAACTTGCGATGGCGCAGGCGGTCGGGCGCCTCGATGATGGTCGCCGTCAGGCCCATCTCGACGTGCCACTCGATATGGCAGTGGAAGAGCCAGACGCCCGGGTTGTCGGCCTTGAAGCGCAGCACGGCGTACGAGTTGGCCATGATGGCGACCGTGTCGCGCATGGGCGGCTGCGCGGCGTAGTTGACGTCGCGGCCTGGCCAGTCGCCCGTGCCGCTGGCGGGGCGGTGGAGGGTCTGGAAGTGGTGCCCGTGCAGGTGGAACGGGTGGGACGCGTCGTCTTTGTTGTTGACCACGATCTGGACGATGTCGTCGTAATCGACGATGAAGGGGTTGATTTGCCCGTAGACGATGGGGTTGGTGTTGTCCTTGCCCGTGGTGGCGACCGAGTACAGCGTGGGCACGCGCTGGTTGATGTAGGTGATGTTGTTGATGCAGGAGCTGTTCCTGGGGTGTTAGTCTTGGTCACCAGGTATGCAGGGCACTAAGTCACGGGAACCCCCCGACCGCGGGTCCCTCCTCGGTCAAGAGTATTGTTGTGTGGCCTGGCGATGGGAAGCACATACCGCGGGATCCCGTTCTTATCGAGACAGAAGTGAACGTCGAGCTTGATCAGCTTGTCGTAGTGGTCAAAGGCCTTGGCGCCATCGTACGGCTGGAGGTGGGACTCGTCAACCGGCTGCCACTTGTCCACAATGTCCAGCTTGTCCAGGGCCTTCGAAGAGTCCATGACAAGGTAGCCAGTATAGTTGAACGGCCATTGCAGCGGGCTGCTGTAGTTGGTCCAGTCGCGGTTGATGTCGAGCGAGGCCAGGAAGGGGAAGTTGTCATTGTCCTGATCAGTGGCCGAAATCAACACATCATACCGCTGAGAGGGCGCCAGGCGCAGCTGGAGGGCCTCCTGCTTCTTGATGTAGTCCGCGTCGTTGGCGATCACCTGCATCGTGTGCGAGTCAAAGTGGATCATGGCGGATGCAAAGGCGGCAAAGTTGATGATGCGGACACGGTAGGTCTTGCCCTTGGCAAACGGGATGTGCGATCCCAACCCCTCGTTGACGAGGATACCGTTGGGGATAGGAGGCGCAAAATGGACATTGGACGGGGTGAGCATGTTCTGCACCGCGACGATGCTGCTGTTGTGGTACCTGTAAAGAGTGTCAGTGTCTGGCTACTTCTGATATCAAGAATGATAGGTCCTTACCAATCCGAGATGGTCAAGATGTACTCATCATCATAGTCCTTCTTGAACGGGTCATGCGGGTCGTGGACAATGAAGGGACCACGAAGACCATCAGGGTACTGGCCCATATCGTGAGAGTGGTCTATCATTCATGATTAGCTTCGGCGGGTCCTTCGTTCCCCTCTTCAAGTGGTAGGTCACCAGCATCACTTACACCAGAAGGTTCCCGGGCCGTCAACAACGAACTTGTATGTGAGCGACGAGTTCGGGGGGATCGGGCACTGCGTGGAGCCGGTGGAGCCGTCCATTTCCGGGGACCAGACCTGGTTGATACCGTGGAAGTGCAGGCCTGTGGTCTGGTTGCCGAGATGGTTATAGAGGTTGACGACAACCGTGTCGCCAACGGTGGCCTCCATGGTCGGGCAGGGCCATTTTCCGTTGATGCCGATAACCGAACGCCCGAAGCCGTCCGGGCCGGTGGCCCATACCCAGGTCACATTGTAGTTGTAAGTGACCGTCTTCGCCTTGGTATATCCCGCCAGGGACACACACACAAACGATAGGAAGACCGGCAAGAGCATGGCGGCGGCTCGTGCCCAGGGGGCTCGATGGCAACGAGAGACAAGAATCGAAGTGTGTCTTGGCACGAGAAGAAAGCGGGACAGGCCCGGAAGGATGAGAGAGAGGGTAGGAGAGATGGAGTAGCGGTGTGGTGGTTGGGGTGATGTGCAGCCCACCACGTATTTAAGCACGCCGGGGAGATGGGAACCAGCTGCAGATCTGTGGTATGCGGTGAGGCTGCTCGTGGTGATGTCGAGCACGCTAGAAGCTTGAGAAAGAGCACGGAATTTAACGGCTCTCACTCGGCATGTCAGCCCGCTCAGCAGCAGGGGGGATATCGAGGAAAACGGAGGCAAGCATGAGGCTGCTGACGCGGCTCGTCGTGGTCGAGCAAATCATGCATGGCTGAAGCCATCTTTGTCTTTTGGTATGCTCACTCAGCGATTGAGTCTACTCAGCTCGCGGATGGGGTGCGTGGGGTTTGGGGGCGGGAGTGATTGTGCGGGAGGGTGGAGGACTGGGGGGTTGGAAGAGGATCACGGAGAGCGAGTGGTTGAGGAACAGAATAGGCAGGTTACAACAACTCAGACAACACAGCTCGCCGTGGCCGAGAAAGCTTCTGTATAATGATCTTGGATTTTGTCTAAGCTCGCTCAATCATCAATATTTGTTCATATCCTTGATGGTGAAGGAACTGGAAGCACAACACCAAGCATATGGTTGGCACAGCATCGGTTGGCTAAGCAAGCAAGCCATGGCTGAGGATGTCTTGGTGTTTCGATCGCCCTACCACCAAACCTAGGTACGCGCTCCCCTCGTTCCCCTGCCGTCTTCTCCCACTGGGCGGCAACAACACGCGAACAAACGGCAGCTGATGTCAAGGTGCAGTAACGAGAGAGGGATGCTCATGGGAACCCGGCTCTGTGCAGAAACGAATTGGGCTGCCACGTTTCGGTGTGGAAATAGACCACTCGGATGGCAACAACCGGCCTGTCAGCCACACACGCTGTGGACGACAGGGTCTTGGGATCTCGTAGACAGGCAGCGTCTGGCGGCGATGCTGGGAGGCAGTGGCAAGATTGGGTGCTGAGTTTGATGACAGATGGATGCTAGCCTCGATGTGTGCTCCGTATTGAAGTTCTGCTCCTGCACGCGTGCCTTGGATTAGGAAAATACGAAAGGCTAGGAGATGTGTTTTTGTTGATTGAGTGAGGTTGAAGAAGCCCTCGAAGGCCGTCGAGCAGACAGGCGCGTGGTTGCCTCTCGAATTTCGATGTGTGGTTGGAGAATTGAGGGAGTGGGCCAGAGCCTCTCTGGGGAGAGAGCAGGAGCTTTCCCCACCATCCAATCAACCCCTGTCCGCAGCCGCCGCCGATCCGCCTGGGCGGGGCTGCCCCACCGAGCTGTGGGTCATCGATCAATCTCTGCATGGGCTTCCTTGTCTCCCCCAACCGCAACCCCGCATGTCAAACCAGCCCCGCGGATCTTCGTCCCATCTTCCATCCCATCCCAACCACACTCGAGAAAAAGAGGCTGCAGCTAGATAGAGACAAGCCCCGAATTTCCCATCAACAAGAACCCCACCCGCGATGCTCTCGGGCTGTGCGCCCCTCCCGACTGTGGCTCCCTCGTGGTCTTCGTTTCAAGCCGCCTCGTCGCCCCTACGCCCATGCCGCCAGAAGGCAGGACTTCCATGTCAGCCGCTGTCCGCGTCAACGAATGCAGCCGTGACCTTTTCTGGCGACACCAACCGAGCCCCGTCCGGTGCTGCTCACCGACCGACATCACGACGCGGTTGTGCGATACGAGGGGCCCACAACCCGCAGCAGGCCCAGCCTTTGGACACCAGTTGCTCAAGAGTGAGATGAGCACACAACCTCCCGACGGCCCGGTCGCGGGCATCCGAGTATGTGTGAGATACGAGCCGGCCTTTGCACGTTCCACATCACCTGGAGCGGACGGGCTGGGTCTCCGAAACCATGACGAAATCTCACCAAAGCACCTCAGCTTGACTCAACATCTTTTGCGCATGCATTCTCCTTCTTCCTCGCAATTCGCATGAGCAGTGGCACCGATCAGTCAAGCGGCTGTGGAGGTGACTGGGCACAGGCCAGGGACCCGAACATATAAATCACCAGCTCGTCATTAGCACACACCTGAGTTGTCTGGTTTCGGATTGCCAGTGGGGTCCGAGCCGGCATTTCCAACCTCGTGGCTCGCACTTCGCGACCCAAGTGGGGATTCGGATGCTCAGCATTCGGGGCCAGGCCATACCCGCTGCAACCACATACCTATGATCCACCGTTTACGGGCCGTTCCGCAGCGGTTTGATATTGCTGAACGACGTCCTCTCAGTCGGGGGCAGCCCTACTCCGGCGTTGGCAACCGCAGCCAAGACTCGAGGTGACCCTGAGTGGTAGGGTGGCCGTGAGGAGACCGAGGCTTGACTCAACCGAAACCTCAAAACGGGACGGGCATCTGCAATGTTGCGAGCAGCGCAGATGGAATCAGGGCAGATCGACCCTAACCCTACTCCCACCCAACCTGGAGCGCCAGCCGGTCTGCCCACCAATCTGCTACAGCCGTCCTGGGAGGACATTGGTCACTGCGTACCGCATAAGTTCCATGCATACACTAGGTCACAGCCCCTCAGTGCTGCGTAAAATCATGGAATGGGGGTTCCTGTGCCGCCCACATCAATGTGCTTCCCTTCATTTCTTTGTCCGTACCGTCTGGCCCCCATGAGAGTTCAAGAGAGTCAACATGTCAACAGACGCTAGACTGTGCTCCAGTTGCCGCAAAATTGACATCGAAACGCTCGCCTACGTTCCTCTGCCCGCTGATAAATCGAATATCGAGACGGAATGGCGCCCTTCTCAAGCCGACACCCAAGCCAATCCGTTGATATGGTGGAGGAAATATACGAGCTCGCTTCTTGGGTCGGCAGCCTCTGTGGCCAGGCAACGGGGCTCCTGTGACCTCTGCGCCTTCGTTTTAGAAGCAACATGTCGCACAGTTCCCAATCCGCTCTCGATCGTCAAGCAGCTCGATCACCAGGACAGCGGCAGCATCGGCGGCATCAGAAACGATGACGAGTTAGCAAGCGAACCGCCGTCGGAGAGCTTGGACCGCACAAGCGGCGATTGGGAACGCAATACCGAAGCAATGACTATCGATATCAACGGCAGGCAATTCGAGGTTCTCCTGAAAGTGCGCGGACAGCCCATGATGTTCAATCTCAGCCCCGTGGAGTTCGGCAGGTTGAACCTCGTGTGCTGGAAAGGGCAACAAGTCGAGCAACTCTCCGTTTGTCGGTTTGTGCCGATCGTCAGCGAGGGACCCCGCAAGAAACACCCCGACCATGAATTCTACGGGGCAAAGTTTCAGGTGCTCGTCCACGACGCGGCGGCTGGCCTGCCGATAAAGGGGACAGGGCGCGAGATCGCCGACCTGGTTGACATGGACCTCATGAAGAGTTGGATCGAGACATGCCGGTCGCGGCACGGTGACGCCTGCGAGAGACCCCACTGGCTGGGTACCATGCAGCCGGTACCTGGTCTCCGGGTGATCGACGTCGTGGCCAAGAGCGTCGTGTCCGCGCCGCCCGGCTGCCGATACCTGGCCCTCAGCTACGTCTGGGGAGCGAGTTTTCTCCCAACAGCTGCTGAAGCGGTTGCCAAATCGGACTTGGCTTCAATGGCGCTGAGTTGCAACATTGCGGCTTTGGGTGAGGAGGGCGGGCTGGCGTGCTTGGCCCTGCCCCGAACAATCCAGGACACCATCACACTGACGCAGGCGCTGGGAGAGAGGTACCTCTGGGTGGACGCGCTGTGTATTATCCAAGACGACGCCGAGGATATTCAGAGGCAGACAGCCGCCATGGATGCCGTCTTCTCGGGCGCGGTGCTGACCGTCGCCGCCGCGGCGGGCTCCGACGCAGACCACGGCTTACCAGGCATCATCCCAGGATCCCGCAGCAACACGCGTCGCAAGACCCGCCTCACCAATAAACTCTCCTTACTCAGCATGGTTAATGATGAGGTGCTGGTATCGGAATGGACACGTCGCGGTTGGACTTTCCAGGAGCGCCTTTTGTCGCGGCGCATGCTTTTCTTCACAAACTCTCTCGTCTCGTGGAAGTGCGACCTCGACACATGGAACGAAGAGACGATTCTCGAACCGGAAAATCCGGTGGCCGATTTCATATTTGAACACCATCACGAGCCGTTGTCGCGGTCCCCAAACCGTTTCACCCTACTTGACTACGCTGGCTACATCCGGGATTATTCCCGGCGCAAGCTGTCGTACGGCTCCGACATACTGCCGGCCTTTCAAGGCGTGATGCACTGCTACGAACAGGCCACGGGCGAGCGGCTTCACTGGGGTCTGGCGTACCGAATCGTTGAGATGGGAAGCTCCCTGATGTGGACCACTGACTCGCTGAACGTCAAGTTTGGTGAGCGGGGAGACTTGCGCCGGGTGCGTTTGGACGACGGGACCACCGTCTTCATGCGATACCCAACCTGGTCTTGGATGGGCTGGGCGCCGAATGCCCGCTACACTTTCACAGATGTCTACAGCTCGGCCTGGGCAGACTGCATCCGCCCCGAGATTGACTTCTACAAACTGATGAGCGATGGACGCGCCGAGCGCCTGGAGCCGGAAAAGCCGCCAGTGCCACCCGGAACTCCAGACGACATCGGGCGACAGTTCACTCTGCCCCTGACTCGGTTGTGGAAAGGGTCTATGACCATCGACGGGCCCGTATCGACACATCCCGGCGACCAGGGCTTAATTCAAAAACTCGTCCCCGCTGCCACCCCGGGTGCGGAGAGCTCAGCCGGAAGCGGCTCTGTCCCGGTTTTCGACACAGGCCGGCTTGTTTTTTGGACCAGCCACGCAAGGATTAAAACTTGGTCAAAATCTCACACCGAGGACCCTCATCCACACCTCTACTTGCAGATGCCAGGCGGAGCAATAGTCCATGGCGAGGAGAACACCCCCATACTGCCAAGCGGCGCTGGCGCCGTGTTTTTCATGGCCGCGAACACAAGCGCGCGATTGTTTGGGCGTTTTCATGCCACTGACGGGCCCTGTGATGATGGCGCTAGTCTCACACTGAGCTACGTGGTCGTGGGCGAAAACTTCCTCTATGAACAATGGCGACAGGCCGAGGACACGAAGGCTTGGTCTCCTGAAGGCCGAGTCCGGCCCGCTCTCAACGCCCTGATTGTGGAATGGATCGACGAGGAGAAGGGGGTTGCGCGCCGTATCGGGGTTGCCCAGTTCTTTGAGGAAGAGTGGATAAAGCTGGATCGGGACTGGAGGCGGGTGATACTTGAGTGATGGAAAGTCAATGGGCTCAGGGCCGGGAGGCGATCGAGTTTGCAGGATGCCGCTGTCGCGGCTCGAGTTTGACGATTTATGAAGCATGTGAACAACTAGGTAGTTCACGACGTACAATGCCCACCTTTCATTTAGTCTCTGTACCTAATCATTCAACTAATAGAGGGAGGCGGAGAGGTAGGGACGGAACTACCGGCCGAGTTCAACGAGAAAAACTCCTTCCTCTGTTTCCAACTTTAGCCCTGAAGTTGAACACACCAAACAGCAGGGTAAAGGGGGAGTTTTCCAACACCGGAGAGCCCCCGAAGTAAGCCATTCTTCAACCTGGCAAAGAGGTCAGATATGACAGAAATCCAAAATTAGGGAACAGCAAATGAGAGGTCACTGTTCAAAGAGGAAACCCCATAGACTCGAGCTAGTATAGAGGCCTCAGTCTCTCAACCATGTAAATGATGAAGCACTTCTCTAAATTAAGCGCTTTCTGCTGGGGTCGCTGAGACGTTCTCATTAGTCCTCTCAGAGGTTGGGTGACATCGATATTGTCGATGGTAACCCTAACCCTGGTCTTATGGCTCTCTTGGTGTTGCAGACCGGAATATTTACACGGCAGGTTCGTGGCTTTCAAAATTGGCATTAGTTGCCTCGGCGAGGCGACCCTCTGTTCTGCCGCTCGTACCAACCGGCGCTGAGTCCGACTGGAGCGAACGATCGGAGGGCTTGAGTCGGCCTCGTCCTCCGTGTCAGACGGACGTTAGCCCATTCCTCGGAATACGAAAGCGGGGAGCAAGAACGCTGGGGAACCGGAAGCTCAGAAAGTCCCAAAACACGAAACTGGAAAATACGAAACCCTTGGCTCGTGGTCGACAGCCGCTCGCTTGGTCCCTTCATATATGCACGCCCATGCCCCACTTTCTTGCACCATGTCATTTGCCATTTGCCATGCCTCCATCCCTTTGGCATGCCGGAAATCTGGGACATCAGGTTATCGTTCAGCATCCTCCTCAGTACACCATCGGGGCACGCGGTGCGTTGTCAAACGCGTCGAGGGTCTGCAAGGGCCCTGCAGCTCCAGGCTTCTTCCGCAATCCTGACGATCGTTGTACGTCGTGGCTAGAGCGGCTGAAGATGTGGCGTTGATGTTATTGACTATGGGCCCTTGGGGTCGCATCCCGTTGCGGGCAGCAAATCCCGAAGCGGTTGGGGGGCGGGAAACTCGGGAAACTCGAGGATTAATTATCCCATATCAAATTCCATCTCAATAGGGCTGGCCTAGTGCTTGGCATCCTCTCATGCCCGGATCACGGAGGAGCTAACGCGCAAGTTCGAAGCTGTTTTCACTTGCATCGTGGTCCGCGATGTGTTTCGTGGAGCAACACCGGAGGCTGGCCAATGAGGACGCCAAACACACACCTAGCATTTCCCGATTGGGCTATATTTTGACCTCAACCACCACAAACGGCAACAGAGCTGGGTCGGCCAGGCGATAACTTCGGGTCCTGCACCCGAACCACTTTGCGGAGAAAACTAACATTGAGTTCGCTGGGACTGCTTGTTCATACCCGTAATAAAATTGCAAAGAGCTCCTTGTTTCTTCTCCCATGGCTTCAACAAGACTGGAGGGCGGCTGCCCAGCATGCCGCCCTCGTATTATTTTTATTCTCACCTGCAAAAGCCACGTTACCGCTGCAATAAACGGGTAAGATCAGTCTCACTCGCAAGTTGAAACACCAACGTGAGCAAACGTTGATGGATCGGAAGAGCAAACGCCGACCAGTTTGCTTTTGCCTCGTCGCGTCACCAAGTAAACATCGGACTGCTGTCCATCCGAACTAGAAGTACGGGGATAGTCCGCGCAAGAGGTTCCCGTTTCCGGCAGCAGTTGGGGAAAACGAACGCCCCGAACTTTGTGCAGATCTTCTCCTTCTCCTCCGCTTCTCTCAAGTTGCCACGGCACATCGAAAACGGGACAACAGTCCTGGTTCAGCGGACAAAAGCCCTTGAATTTCTCCCAGCTTCATCCTCGCATACCCCAAACTCAGCTGAAGTTCGGGGATGGTGCGGAGAAAACCAGTGACCGTTGGAGCATGCGAGCAACGGCTCCTCTGGGGGACCTTTCCATGGTCTCGTGAGCGTTGCGTCGCGCGAGCCCCACGGTCAGAGGCTTTCCCCGTGTCCACAGTCTGGTCGTGGGAATTAGTCGGGTGGGGGCCCCGCGGGGGGGCCAGTCCGAGGCAAGGGCGTGGCCGTATCCGAGGCCGATCACCACTCGGGTTTTGATGATCGCCGATCTTTTCCCATCGATCTTGACTCTCAACGTCCCTGTCGTGGTTGATTACTGAGATCCAGGTAAGCTTGCCGTGGGTCCCTGCCGTGGCCCATCTGCGCCTGGTCCTGCCTGCACATGCACAGCTCAACCAACAACTGGCGCCGAACTGACAGACTGACGCAATTCAGGCCGACGTCAGTTCCCACGGCGCTGCCTTGGTTTAGGCCGGCCTGCCCAGCAGAGATTACTGCCGCTATCAAGGGATGCGGGTACTTTTTGCCGTATGGGGGGTGCTTACCAAATCATTAGGGCACCAGTTTCTCGCTTGCGCGGATGACGACAAACCTCGTGGACCGTTCGTCGTGGGTGGGATCGCAGCCGTTGCGCAGGCTCGTTGTTCAAGATCACTGTTGCCTCATATCCCGATATGAGATGGAGCAGCGGAAACTCCCTCTTGACTGACTTGAGACGATGCTCCCGCCCGGCAGACTAGGTTGAGATGAAGCTCCATAGACACTCACTTAGGATGAAGGTCCCAGCCCGCCGGTTCGGGCCTCTTGCTAACTTAGCTCCTCTTCAAGGCCCCGCTCTCCTCTCAGTACCAGTGTTGCAATCATTGCGGATGCTCTCTCGTGGCTGCGGCGTCAGAAGCCGGCGTACCACAAAGAGAGTGTTGACCAAGTGCCATGACAGACTGGCGTTCCATTCTTCTGCCATCGGGACCCTCCTTTCGGCCACGGGAGTTAATCTGAGCTGCGGCTCACACCTTGCTCTCCAATTTTAGGCACGGAGGGCTGACATCGGTATCCTTGCTATCACAGCCGTAAGGGGAGGGTCCTATACGGCAGCGACTCCAACTCCAACCCCCTCCTGTGCTGGTATCGCGGGTAAGCCAGTCTGGCCTTCAGCTACCCCCGCCGTGTCAACACGAGCTCAAATCTTCATCCAACAGCAAAAGCACCAACTCTCGCTCCTCTGGTTGCCATTGTCCCCTCTACCCACTTCAGAACCGCTGGATCACTTCACCGGCAAGGTTATGCCGGAGGTCACGTATGTACAGGGAGCACGAGGACGACTTGAAGCGGCGGCTGAACGATTCTAACCACCTGGCAGAGCGACTTCCAGATTCGCTTTCTTCAGTCCTCTCCTGAGCTCGAAGTACGTACGCCCCCCACCTCCATGCGTGACACGACCCCTCCGCCCCCTCTCCCTCCAGACACTGACCACCCTGTTCTGCAGACGCGCACATGCCAGACCCCAGCTCCCTGATCTTCAGCACACCTTAGGCACACCCTCTCCGACTGGCCTACAGGCAAGGCCATCTTTGCAAACTTCAGCTTGCTCCAACCCCTCCATAGGCCCCTCGTGCCCCGGTTTGGGTGCATGGGACCCCTGATCTAACGGGCGAGCGACGTCACGTCAGTCTCTCCAATGTTGAAAAAGGCATTGGCGTCTGGTAGCTTCCTGAACCCCCGTTCGGAAGAATCTCGTTCTGCTCTCGGTCCCGCTCTCTTTTCCTCCTCTCTCCCGACGCTCGCTTTCGGCTGAGCCGTGTACTGTTTGCCTTCTTTGGCTTTGCTGGACGGGACTAGTTTCCTCCTTTTCCGTCCTCTTCCCGTTGTCCAGCACATCCCTCTTTCTTGCTCGTCGTCGGTTACGCACCAAGGAGGCTGCCACCACCGCGGAGCATTGCTTCCTACCAATCTACACGGATTTGGCAGCACATTTGACCGAGGAGCCTCGCCTTGCTGGCCAGTGTTCTCCACGACAGCCACCCGAGATCCCTCGAGGTTTCCCCAATCACCACCGCCCTGCCGTGGGAGTTGCCAGGGCCCAGATCGCCCAAGTCTGTGGCCACACGAACACCGCTGTGGAGATGGTCTACTGTGCGTACTGCGGGAAGGCCTTCACCCGAAAGGAGCATCTGGAGAGACATATACCAAGTCGTGAGCAGCAGCCCTCCCCCTAGCCAAGTCGCCATGGCTCACCCCCGCTGGGCTTCACTGACATCCTCCTCGTGGCAGACACCAACGTGAAACCACACCGCTGCACCGCCTGCCAGCTCTCCTTCGCTCGACGGCAAGTCACCATCCACACACTAGCAGGACTAACAAAACCAGCCTAACTGACAACCACCCGTGAACAGAGACCTCCTCCAAAGACACTACACCACCTACCACGAGGCGCGCGACCCAATCGAGCCGCTCCAAGGGGGCGGCAGCCCTTCCGTCGCCGGGCGGACCCCAATCGCCTGCCAGAACTGCGCCAACGCCAAAACAGGATGCGATAAAGGCGCGCCCTGCGGCCGGTGCACCGAGAAGAACCTGCCCTGCGAAACCCGCTTCGCGCGGCGCTCGTACAAGGCCGCCCTCCGCGCCGCCCAGGCCGGCGCCGTGTTCCAGCCTGCCCTCGCCCAGCCCGCACCGTCACAGGCACAGGCGGGGATCATCGTCGCGAGTTTTGTTGACGCTGCCGCCGCCGCCGGCCAGACTCCTGGGGGTGCTGTCAAAGCCGAGGGGAACAAGTCCCCCATGGCGAGCGAGGTCGCCATCCCCGGCATCCACGTCGGCTCCCCGACGAAGTCCTCGCCCCACCAACCCCAGCTACCCCCCCACGACTTGCCGCCCTCCCCACACCCCCGGATAGAGGGCAGCGCCCTCGACGACTTCATGCACATGACGAGCGACTTCCCGCCCCCAGACGCAGCCTACCAAGACCTCTGGCCCGAGTTTTCCATGAACCTTGACCTCTACCCGGGCGCGCTGCCGCTCGACCGGGCCGACAGCAGCAGCAGTTTCTCCATCCCGCTCGTCCCAGGAAGTGGTGGCGGTTCGCTGCCCGACGTCTCCCCGCCCTCGGAACCGACCACCTCCGCGTCGTCCTCCTCCATCCGCACGCCCCCCACAAGCATCATGTCCGCCAGCGACCTCGACAATGCGCTCAAACCCATGGAGGCTCTGGGGGGGATGGTGTCCCCCACCGGCGCGCACCCAATCCCCGAGTTTGAGGCGGTCATGGCGGCCGAGGGCGCGTGGAACCTCGCGCAGTGCAACACGGCGCCGGCGAGCTGTCCGCGCACGGCGATTGTCCACCTCGAGTGCCTCGAGCAGCGGTCCAAGCTGGAGGGGACGTGGAGCTCCCTCGAGCGGTACCTGGAGCAGGTGGACTGGGACCCGGCGGATCTGACGTCTGTGGTGCCGCTGGCGGGCAGGACGCGGGACAAGATGCTCGCCATCACGCAGAGTTTCCTGCACAAGGCGCTGGAGGTGCACCGCGGGAGTCTGGACGGCGGGTATGACCCCAAGAGTAGGTACTCGAGTCCGGGGGATTTTAATTTCCTGGTGCTGCCGTCGGTCAAGATCTTGGAGTACTTCCTGCGGAGCTATATTCGCAGTCTGTCGGGGTACTACCCGCTGGTGGCGGCGGGGTGCATGGATCCCAACGAGATGCTGCAGAACAACCCGGCGTCGACGCTGCTGGTGTTGTTAATGATTGCGCAGGGGGCGGCGGCGATCCCGATCGCGGAGGCGCGGTACCTGTCCGCGGGGCTGACCGAGACGTGCCGCATCTCGCTGTTTGATCTGGTCGACAAGTATGTTGAGCTGTCGGCGGACCCGACGGCGCTGCGGTGCGCGCTGTTGTTTATCGTCCTGGGCGCGTGGAGCGGGGATAAGTGGCTGATGGATATCGCGATGCGCCAGAGGGGGATGTATATGTCGGTAAGGATGGCCTTGGGATTCTCTGATCATGGTTGGAAAGAGGAGTGCTGACCACCGAGGCACCAGATGCTGAAGCATGCCGGCATGTTGGGCCCGCACCCTTCGCCGATACCCGTGTTCAACGATTCGACGAGCACTGAGCTCGAATGGCATGCTTGGTTCCAGCGCGAGGCCCGGAACAGGTATGTTGCTGTCTATATATCGGATCAGCATGGTCCAGAAATATGGACTCAAACACACCTGAACACATGATCCCCGTGCTGACAAGCTTCCAGGTTGGTGTACAACTACGTCATGCTGGACCAGGAACTCAGCCTCTTCTACGACACGGCGCCCATGTTTGCCATCACGGAGCTGCAGTGCCCTCTCCCCGGCCCCGAGGTCCTCTGGATGGCGCCCAACTCGGCAGGCTGGCTGTCCGCCATGGAGTCCGTGTATGGCTGCATCGCCAACGTCAACCCGCAGCTCCTCAGCACCCTCCCGGCGACACCATCCCTCTACGACCTCTTCCAGGACTTCCTCCACGACAACCTCTCGCGGGGCCAGCCGGCCACACCCTCGCCACAGCAACCAGCCACTCTCTCTCCACAGCAGCTCAGACTGATCCTGCACCCCGTCCAGGCACTGCTCTGCCACCTGCAGCACGTGCTCTCGTGCTTCTCGGAAACCCCCAGCACGCGGCGGACGGGGGCCCGCTGCGTGACCAAGAGCTCGACGCTGCACCGTCTCGAGGAGGTGCAGGTGCTGCTGCAGAAGTGGTACGACATCACGGCGCGGTACGGGCGGGCGCACCCGGACTGCCCGGACACGCGGTGCAACCTTATCCTGTACCACCTCATCTCGCTCAACGCGGTGACCGACTTCCTCGAGATCGAGCGGTTCGCGCGGCGCGAGGCGTTCGACACACAGCAGGGTTGGGACTGGGACGCGCCGCAGCTGGCAAGGCGGTACGTGTTCCACCGCGAGGACGCCGTGTTTCACTGCGGGCAGGTGTTCCGGCTTCTGCGGATGATCCCCAACGATAGGCAGCCGTCGTGGTGGTCGGCGGCCATGTACCGGGCCACGCTGGTGCTTTGGGTCGACAGCACCTGCAGGGTCTACGCGGGGAGCAGCGGCGGCAGCAAGCGGGAGTCGGTGGTGAGCGCGACGGCGGTGGGCGGTCCCAGGACGACGGCGACGACGCCGCTGGAGGCGCCCGTCATCATTGACCAGGTCACGCCCGAGGACCCGGCCATCAACGCGTACTTGTGGAACGGCAGCGGGGTGGCCATGCTGACGTGGACGGATGGGACGCACCTCAGCCTCGACAAGCCTGCGGATATCCTCTCATACGCGATACAGAATATCGAGGCTGGGTTTAGCCTGCGGATCGGGGATGGGATTAAGCGCAAGCTCATTACGCTGGGGAACAACTGGAAGATGGACGATGTGGACGTCGCGGGGGCGGGGAAAAGCGGGACTGGAGGAAGGGCATGAAAGGGGTATCAGGTCTCTTTCTGGTTGGTTCTTGTCTGAAACATATTTCCTTTGGTGTCTTCGAGTTGACTGGCCCAAACAGCGGGCGGTTCGAGGAACAGGCGTTGTTGGTGGTGTTGGTAGTTGGTGTTGGTCGTTGGGTTGTCCTGTCGTTTGATCCATCTAAGGGCGGCGGCATCATTCCTTATTATTCCCTGTATGTATGCACCTACGCAGTAGCGATCAAGAAGGCGAGGGCGCGTTTGCCGTGACTCGGCTCATAATACCTATCAATTTTCTTGGGCGTGCGCTGGATCTCAAAGTCGGATGAAGCAGGCCTGATGGGACTTTGTGTTGCTGCAGCGAATGGATTTGTTTGAGTTTGAGTGGGACCCAGAAATCGAAATGTGGGGGTCGTCTGTCTCTGTGGGGCTAAGCGAGTCTCGTTCAGGGCAGTGGGTCCACTGTGGGCGCCAGCCAAATTGCGGTTGCAGAACATCCCTGTTCCGAGTACCAGGTCACTCAGGCCAAGACGCCGCGCGAGAGTGGCCATCTTTGGCAGGGAGGGCGAGCCAGAGAAGACAAGACGCAAGACGATCGCGAACGGAGTGTGGTCGCTTTTCCTCTGCTGTCTCTCGCTGAGTGTTGGCATTGGTCTTCATCCTCGTCGACGCCACCGCCCCTCTCCCCTCTCCCCGCGTTTGCTACCTCTCCACCCACACAGGACCTATCGCTCGCTGCCAGTCCCAGACTCGACACCCACACCAAGAAAGACACTGACTGAGCAGCCAATACGAACCCACCCACCACCAGCCTGTTCAGGCTGCTCCATCGTACAACCTCGCGAACTCGTCCTCGGACCGGCAATACGCCACCCCCAGCCCCAAAGTTCCCAATTCCACCTCCAATTCCCGCGAAACACACCACCGCGAACCTGCCCTGTCATCGCGCTACGACCTCCCCCCTCCCGCCCGCCGGCACAGCAAGCAAGAGGCAAAGAATCCGAGCTGGGATTGGCCACCCACCCACTCCAATACCGAACGCCCTCGCCTTGACGTCGTACCCTCCCCACAACCACATCCCGCACGCCCACGGCCCAGCCGCGCCCCTCAGCCCTATCCTGTTGGCCCGAACTCCGTACCTGTCGTTATCGCCGCTGTCGCGTCTCTGCGCAGCTCTGCCCCGACGAGGCCGGCGCGGCATGTCTCGTTAGTGAGGACAGTTCGGCACACCCACTGTCGAACCCTCCCCCCCCTCCCCCCCCGATCATCTCGCTTCGCCCGTCTATCCCGAGAGGCCTCTCGGACACACCATGGCCGAAATCACCCGCCCCGACCCGCCGCCCATGGCACGGAAGGAAACTTCCCTGTCCTCTGGCACCGTCTCCGAGATGCCCACCATCCCCCAGGCCAAGGTCTTTGGCCCGCCAACACCCCTCGGTTCCGACCAATTCGACTTTGCCCCGCAAAAGAGACTCCCCGCCGACCCCAACGACAGCCCTCCCGAGCAGATGAGTGGGGGACTCCAGCAGGGCAGCGCCACCCCGAGCCCACGCCTCCCCGCCCTCAACACCGATGGCCCTCCTCCGCCGCCAGCAGACCTGCCGGACGCCGCCGACCCGCCCTCGCCAGGTTCCGCTGCGAGAAACGTTCAGTTCGCGCCCGAAGACGAGATACCTGACCCAGCGGGGGCACACTCGAGGACCGGTTCTTGGGACACAAGGGAAGCCCTCGGGAAGCTTCGCGGTTCGGGATTCATATCAAAGCTGAAGGAATTCGCCTCCCCCGGACCCGGCGGATCCGTACCCCCCCGAGCCCCCAACATGCCATCCGACCTGCCTTCGACCTCGAATTCCCCGACAGCCCTCCGCCTCACCACCCGCGCCCCCCGCACCGTCGACGAGGGCAGCGACGAAGATGCGGACGCCGAGGAGACCGCCGACGAGGCCGCCGCGGGGCGGGCAAAAGGGAAACAAAGGAAGAAGAGGCGGATGCGGAAGCTCAGAATGGAGTCCTTCTCAGTCCCTGGCACGCCCCAAGTGAGCTCGCTGGGACCCGACGCGCCTGATGCGCAGAGCCGCCTTGCCTTTTTGCGCCGTGCTACCTTGGCTGGCGTGGACGACCACGGCTACTCCGAGGGAGAGGGCCGCGACCGTCTTGCCGCCCAACGTGGCCCCAGGCGAGGGATGAATTGGATGTCTAGGACGGGGACCGCCGAGGAGGGCGCCGACGCCGACAGCCCCTCGGGGACCCGGATGGGCCACCACTTCAGGCGTCTTTCCGCACTGGGCGGCGGCGGCGGCGTCTCTGACGGGGATGCCATGACCCCGAGGAAGCCGTTCTTTGGCGGGGCCGGAGCCTCGACCTTTGGCGTCCAAAAGTGGCGCCAGGTCAAAGGCGCCCTAAAGCTCTTGCGGCAAAAGAAGGACGAGCAGTTCGACTTTTCCAAATCCGCCGAGCTCATGGCCGAGCTGTTCGGCGGTGCACCTGCCGTCCTGATCTTTGCCAGCATGATCCAGCGGGACGAGCACGGGAACAAGAGGATCCCCGTGTTGTTGGAGCAGCTGAGGCTGCGTATCACGGATAGCACCCCCGCCCCGGACAAAGCCGACAAAGACAACGAGAGGCACTGGATTTTCACCATGGAGCTCGAGTACGGCAGCGGCCCCAGCCAGATGAAGTGGACCATCAAGCGAACCATCAAGGACATCATGAACCTGCACTGGAAATACAAGCTGACCCTCGGCAACGAGGGGTTCCCGTCCAAGAGCTCCGATCATGGCGCCAGACGCCCCAAGCAGCCGCGCTTCCCCCTGTCCGCCTTTCCATATCTCCGCGGCGTCAGAGGGTTGGACGACAACGAGGAGGAGGAGCCCGGAAACGGCGAGGAGACCGCCGGCGATCTCACCGCCGGAGAGGGAACCGTACACGAGGGCACCGACATCGACGACCGCCCGCCCATGCGCAGGAAGCGGTCGCGCATGTCCTACCTCGCCGCCGGCCGGCGAAAGCCCTCGGCTCTGGGCTCCAATGCCGATTTTGGCCAGATCGTCGCCGACGCCGCTGCGCTGAGGCGTAAGTACGTCGATAAACAGCAGAAGACGCTCGAGAAGTACCTCCAGGACATGATCCGCTGGCTCATGTTCAGGGCCGACAGCAACCGCCTCTGCCGTTTCCTCGAGCTGTCCGCCCTGGGCGTCCGCCTCGCGGCCGAGGGTAGTTACCACGGAAAGGAATGTTACCTACACATCCAGTCCTCCAAGGGGCTTGACTTCCGCCGCGTGCTCACCCCGGGCAAGGTGATCGCCAGGCACAGCCGGAAGTGGTTCCTGGTCCGGCAGAGCTACATTGTCTGCGTCGAGTCGCCCGAGAATATGAATATTTACGACGTCTACCTCGTCGATTCGAAATTCCGCATCGTCACCAAGAACAAGGACAAGCAGGCTCGTCCCAAAAGCCGAGAGCAGGACGAAGATATCGAAAAATTCGATCCCTCTGCCCGCCGCCCGACTGACAAGCACCATCGGCTCAAGATCATCACGTCGGAACGGAAAGTCAAGCTCTTCTCTCCCAACCAGCATCTCATCGCACAGTTTGAGGAGTCCATCGCGGAAATGCTTGAGAGCACTCCGTGGCACAAGGAGAACCGCTTCGGCAGCTTCGCGCCAGTCCGGACTGGTGTGCACGCCCAGTGGCTCGTCGACGGCCGGGACTACATGTGGAACGTCTCCCGGGCCATTAGCATGGCCAAGGATGTCGTTTACATCCACGACTGGTGGTTGAGTCCTGAGCTGTACATGAGACGCCCGGCCTGCATCAGCCAGAAGTGGCGCCTTGACCGTCTGCTCCAGCGCAAGGCCGCCGAGGGCGTCAAGATCTTTGTCATCGTTTACCGCAACGTTGAGGCTGCCATCCCTATCGATTCCGAGTACACCAAGTTCTCGCTCCTCAACCTCCATCCGAACATCTTCATCCAGCGGTCGCCCCATCAGTTCAAGAAGAACCAGTTTTTTTTTGCGCACCACGAAAAGATTTGCATCGTGGACCACGACATTGCCTTCGTCGGCGGTATCGACCTGTGCTTTGGCCGTTGGGACACGCCCAAGCATCCCGTGGTGGATGACAAGCCCACCGGCTTCGAGCCACAGGATGCCCCCAAGGACGCCGAACACTGCCAGCTGTTCCCCGGCAAGGACTACTCCAACCCGAGAGTCCTAGACTTTTCCAAGCTCCACGAGCCGTACGAGGAGATGTACAACAGGTCCATGACGCCGCGCATGCCCTGGCACGACATTGGCATGCAGGTCGTGGGTCAGCCGGCGCGTGATCTCACCCGCCATTTTGTCCAGCGGTGGAACTATGTCCGGCGCGGGCGGAAGCCCACCCGGCCTACACCGTTCCTGCTGCCTCCCCCGGACTGCAAGCAGGAAGAGCTCGAGGCTATGGGCCTCAGCGGCACCTGCGAAGTGCAGATCCTACGGTCCGCCGCGACGTGGTCGCTGGGCATCGAGGACACGGAACACAGCATCCAGTCGGCGTACATCAAGATGATTGAGAACTCGGACCACTTCGTCTACATGGAGAACCAGTTCTTCATCACCAGCACCGAGACGCTGAACAACAAGATCACAAACGGCATCGGCGACGCCCTTGTCCGCCGCATCATGCGGGCCCACGAGAACGACGAGGACTGGCGTGCCGTCATCGTCATACCGCTGATGCCCGGCTTCCAGAACGAGGTAAACGAGCAAGACGGCTCCAGCGTCCGCCTGATCCTGCAGTGCCAGTACCGCAGCATCTGCCGCGGAGAGCACTCCATCTTTGGGCGCCTGCGGGCCGCCGGTATCGAGCCGGAAGACTACATCCAGTTCTTCAGTCTCCGGCAGTGGGGCAAGCTCGGCAACGGCGTCTTGACGACGGAGCAGCTGTACATCCACGCCAAGTGCATCGTTGTGGACGACCGTGTCGCGCTGATCGGGTCGGCCAACATCAACGAGCGGTCGTTGCTGGGGAATCGCGATTCTGAAGCGGCTGCTATCGTCCGCGACACAGACCTGATCTGGTCGACCATGGCCGGGCGGCCGTACCAGGTTGGGAGATTCGCGCATACGCTGCGTCTGCGGCTGATGCGCGAGCACTTGGGCTTGGATGTAGACGAGATCTTGGAGGAGGAGCGGCAGGCGGACCTCGACCGCGAGGAGCAGTTCAGGGCGGAGATGGACGATATCTACGACGAGGAGTCCGACTCGTCGCCGCTGGGGGAGAGCTCAAGGCGGCGGAGGTCTTCGGTTGCCGAGCCGCTCAAGGGTCCCACACTGTCTCACGACAGTCACCATTCATTCAATCACGATGTCATGGCCGAGGAGGAGCCGCCGCGCCGTCGGAGGCGTACTCTTTCCAGGAGCTCGAGGGACCCAGCACCCGCCGCGGAGCACACCGTCGAGAAGCACAAGCGGGAGGTGGAAGGGTTCGGCCCCGACAACTGGAAAATGGCACAGGAAGAGGGCCTTGATCAGGGTAGGGACTCGGTCATTGTCAGCGACCGCGAAGTGCTGCTTCTCGATGTCTCGCCCGAGGGCAAGGGGACGCTCGATAGCCCGAAGCTCCCGCACCGGCTCCGTCACTCGTCTGGGGTCACCACCCCCGATGACACCGCTAACCACGAAATGGTGCCGCCCATGCCGCCCTTTGACCGGCGGACGACGGAGCAGGCCGGGCTCCCGCGGGCAAGCCAGCTGCCGTCGCTGCCGATCGTCGACGACACGGACATTGGCGGGCCGCCGGCGCGTCGTGACTCGGCTGGGCGGCCGAGCCAGAGCACGTCGTGGTCGCTGCCCATCGACATTAAGCTGGCCGACATCCACAAGGACTGCATGCGCGACCCGCTCAACGCGTCCTTCTACGACGACGTGTGGTGCCGCGCGGCCGAGAACAACACGCGCATCTTCCGGCGCGTGTTCCGCTGCATGCCCGACTCGGAGGTGACCAACTGGGCCGAGTACAAGGAGTTCAACGCGTACAACCAGCGGTTCAAGGAGAGCATGGACGGGCACCGGACTAGCGAGGAGGGCGAGAAAGCACACCCGGCAAACGGGGCGTCGGACCACCCAACAACATCCACGAGCGGTCCGCTGTCCGAGAAGCCCCCGTCCCGGGCCGCCCCACTCCCAGGCGCTGACGGCGCATTCGACGAGAAGCACGGCGAGCCCGAGAGCGCGCCGCCGGTCAACTCGAGCCGCGACACCCTGCACACCACGGAAACCGGCACCACCACCAACCACAACCGCCTCAGCCTCCGCCCCGACAGTGGCACCGGCTCCCGCCGCGAGCGCCGCCCGACCTTCTCCAACAGCACAACGGCCCTGCCCGAGAAGCCGCCGCTGACGGGCGTGAGCACCGCGGTGTCGGCCACCGCGCTGTCCACCGCCACGGGCCACTCCAGCAACGCCAACTCCAACCCCCCCGCTCCCGCTGACGGGGTTGCGCCGAAGCAAGTCGGCACGCAGAAACGGCGGCGGCGGGCGACGACACGGGGCAGCCGGCCTAGGTTTAGTGCTGCGGCGGCGGGGCACGCGCATGATGAGCTGCTGCCCCGGGCCGAGGCGGAGGAGGTGCTGATGCTCACGCAGGGGGCGCTGGTGCAGTTCCCGTATGACTGGTTGGCGGTGGAGGAGGCGAATGGGAATTGGCTGTTTCAGGTGGACCAGGTGGCGCCTTTGGCTATCTAGTGAGTTTTTCTCTCTTTTTGGAGGGGGAGATGGTGTTTTTTGGGCTGTTTGCTGACTTTTTGGTAGTAACTGAGTGCGTCTGTGGAATGGTTCGGCAGTGGTGAAGGTGGGAATAGTGGGTGTGGCGAGATCTTTGCTGCGAAAAGGCTGTGGGAGAGAAGGAGTCAGGTGTCGAAGAAGAAGAAGTGCATTCCGCATTGCTGCGGTGTTTAGGGGTTGGGTTGGTTGCATAGTGGCGGGGAGTCTGCTCGCATGACCTGGGGCATACGGCGGCACAAGTTGTCCCTCGTTTTACTTTTCTTTCCTCTTCTATTTCTGTTCCGTTCTTGTCTTGGACCTATATATACACGCATATACACTTGTAGTCTCATACACTCTCATACACTTAATAATAACACGTCCCATCTATCTCGCTGGGCTGGACAAGCAACTCCTCGACCTCACTCTGCGGTCAACTCCCCTACACCCGCTCGCTCACCCAAATCGCCCCCCGACACCCCGCGCGAATCACCCCCGTCAGCAACCAATGCGGCTGCGCCTTGCGCGCGTCGTGCTCCACGGCATGATCCAGATGCTCGAGCTCCTCATCCCTGATCCGGCGCAGGGTAGCGATCAACTCGCGAAACTCCTCCCCAACCTCGTATCCCTCGGCCTCCCACTGCCCCACCATCTCCAGCAGCGTACGAATCTGCCCGTTGTAATGCCCGCCAATCTCGGTCTCGACCGCCTCGGTGCAGGCCATCGCCGCCTCCCGGCCGAGCATGGCCGTCGTCCAGCCCAGGCCGGTCGCGAGCGCGGACCAGAGGGGGTAGAGCGCCGTCGGGCGGACGCGGTGGGAAGCCAGGAGGGTGTTGAAGGTGCGCAAGTGACCGGCTTCTTGGTCGTACATGTGGCGCATCAGGGGGCGGAGGTGGGGTTCGCGGGCGACGAGGGGGGGGGTTTGGGCCGTGTAGATGAGGGTGGCGGCGAGCTCGCCGGCTTGGTTGACGCGCAGGGCGGAGGAGAGGAAGGATTGTTGGGCGGGGGTGAGGGGCTTTTTGGGTTTGGGGGCGGAGGCGGATGGGGGTTGTTGGTGGTGTTGGCTCGGAGATAAGGAGGGCGGGGAGGGGGTTGGTGGTGCCGAGAAGGTTGGGCTGGAGGAGAGTTGGCGCACGGGGGTGATGCCGGAGGTGCGGGTGAGGGACGAGGTGGGACGGAGCGCGCTGCAGCGGAAATGGCTCAGAGGCCGTAGAATTGGGCGCGGGGACGCCATTGTGGCCGAGGCAGTCTTTGTTTGTCTGCTTGGATGTTGAGGGTGTTGCTTGGTGTTGAACAAGCTCAAAGAACCTCGACGACTGCAGCTTGGTGCTTGAGAGTGGGCTGATGCCCCACCCAGCAGCAGCGGGCCCACTAATTGACCTGCCATTCGCACGGATCAGGCGCACTGTGCGCCTAAGCGACCCCGGAACACCAACTGAAAGCAGCCAATGGCGGGCGTCGACGCCTGGACGTGGATTGAAACTTAGACACGACCAGACCAGCTGCACCTCCATCACGTCTCTTCTCGCCCTCGCCGGTTTCCATTTCACGCTCCCTGCGTCTCCCTCCTCCCGCCTCCTCGAGCCTCCCTCGGCACCCCACGCACCCGCCGTGCCGATTCCCTTGCTGCTGCTGACGACGTGACTCCGTCTGTCCCTACTGGTCTTGTGGTGACGTGCCGAATCAGGGGAACCGCCCGAGGCGAATTGTTCGAATCCGCGAACCCCATCCTCGATCCCTCCCCATCCGACGCGCCTCGTCGCCCAAACATCGCCGTGCTGTGCCACCGTGCCGTCGCCAGCCCCAAAAAAACCCCGATCCATACCCAATCCGAACGCCCCCGTGTTGGAATTGCCATTATGTCGGACATTGATGATGAGCTTCTGGCGCTGGCCGGTGGCGATGTGTCGTCGGGCGAGGAGGACGAGGCCATGGAGATGAGCCGCGACCAGTCGCGCTCCCCGTCCCCAGCCGCAATTCAGTCCAAGGAGAAGGATACACCGGCGAGGGGCGTGGCCGCGAAGAAGACGCCCGCGAAGAAGGCGGGGAGACGTGCAAGCAGAAGCGACGATGAGTCGGACGAGGAAGGAGAGGCGTGAGTG
>MU855320.1:0-123382 GCA_033296695.1 Staphylotrichum tortipilum | reverse complement strand
CCCCCCGACCCCCTGCCGTCCCTACACCGATGATATTGTCACCCCGTGCCTATTGAGAGGCATTGTCGGTGCTATTATTTTTTTGGTGCTATTGTTGCGAGGCGCAATTCTGCGAGGAGGGGTTGGGGGAGGGAGAGCAGGCAGGTGCCAGCACCCACACAAGACTGCGCACCTCTCTGGCTTCTCTCCCTTCCTCCCCAGCTCGCGCCAACCTCGCCCTCTCAACAGCCCAACACCCATTCGCATTTCAAAGACCGGCGCATTTTAGCATTTTATTCGCAACCACCGCCTCTCCATTCCTCGCGTTAACCACCATGGCGCCCTCCAGATCCTCGCCGCCGGCCTCGCCGAGCTCGCAGATGTCTGCTCCCATGGAGGAGTCGGACTCCGACTCGGATGCCCCGCAGAACCGCGGCCACGGCGCCGACGACGACATGCCCTATCCGGTCGACTACCTGTTCAAGAGCCACGAGGAAAAGGCCCGCATCATGAGCATGCGCGAGATTGAGCGCGAGCAGATTCTGGCAGACCGCAGGGAGGAGAACGAGCGCACCCGCCAGAACCGCGTCCTGCGCCAACTCAAAGTCAACCAGGAGAAGGACAGCAAGAAGCGCAAGGCCAGCGCCGCCGACCTCGAGGATGCCTCGCGCAAGTCAGCCCGCGCCCGCACCAAGGCCGGCGAGGGCGTCGACAAGATGGACTCGCTGCGCCGCGCCCGGGAAGAGCGCAGCAACCGCAAGGAGCAGAGAGAGCGCGAGAACGACCGTCGGAGGCAACGCTCGTCTTCCTACCGCCGGAGCCACAGCCCCGACGGCCACGACAGCGACGGCGATTGGCGCAGGGACTCGAGGCACAAGTCTAGGACCCCTGAGCCCAGAGAAACGCCGCCCGCCGAACTGCGCGATGTCGAGCGCATCCGCCTCGGCCGCACCCGCTTCGCCGAGGTTTGCTACTACCCCGGCTTTGAAAAGGCCATCACCGGTTGCTACGTCCGCATCAACATCGGCCCCGACCCGTCGACACGGCAGGAGGTCTATCGCATGGCTGTCATTAAGGGTATGTTTATCCGCTGGATGAGCACCGCCAAACGGACCGACTAACAGCGTTGTCCAGGTTTCACCGCCGGCAGGCCTTACGCAGTAACCGACAGCCACGGGCACCAGATGGTTGTGGACCAATACATCAAGGCCGCCCACGGCAAGGCCCAGCGCGAGTGGCCCTTTATCACCTGCTCTGACAGGGGCTTCACCGAGGCAAGCGCTCTGGCCCTCACCCATCGAAATAGCCCCGGCCTGCTAATACCCTCCTCCAGGCGGAATGGAACCGGTACAAGCAAGTCTGCCTCTCTGAGGGCGTGGTCGTGCCCACCCGGCCCGAGCTGGTCAGCAAAATCGACGACATCAACGCGCTGCTCTCGCACACCTGGACCGACCAGGAGCTGTCGGAAAAGCTCAAGCGCCAGAACGCCCTGCACGTCAAGTACAGCGGCGTCGAGCAGGAGCAGCTCACCAAGCAGCTCGACGCGGCCCGCGCCCGCGGCGATACCGACGCCGCCGCCCGCCTGCAGGAAAAGTTCGACAACCTCGAGGTGCCCCGCCTCGCCTTCCGCACCCAGCTCAACGCGGCAAAGAAAAAGGCCGAGAACCGTGGCCCGACCCAGCAGGAGAAGCTCGCGCTGCTCAACGCCGAGAACCGCCGCAAGAACGCCGAGTCGGTCCGCAAGGCGCAGCTGCTCGAGCGTGCGCGCCTTGCGGACCGCGAGGCGGACGTCCGCACCCCTGCGGATAGCCAAGCGACGGCCACCAGCGGCGCTAGCACCCCCGGCGGTGCTGCCAACGGCAGCGGGAACAGCACGCCCAAGCCCGGCGCCAAGGCGGTGCTGCCGCACATCGCCAAGCTGCAGGAGCAGCAGCGGAGCCAGGCCAAACCGGGCATGCCGGTCATTCATAAGCCGCTGACCGACGACGATATCATTGGGGCGCTTGATCTGGACATCGATGTCGAGATTGACTGAGAGGAGGGTGATCATGTTTGGGTTGGCCGAGGGCAGGGTGACGATGTTAGGGTTGATTCTGACCTTGGCCTTCAAGAGCCGCGGAAGAGAACGGAGGGGACGTTTCCTTGCATCTATCTGGCTGGCTATCTGGACCAAAAAGGTACCTACCTACCTACCTACTTTCCAACCGAGCGAGGCACATACGTGGTGGGATCATGGTGGGTGTACACCGCCTGGCTGGTGATCTAGGGGGCCGGATATCAAGTTGGCACTTTGGTTCTTTGGTGGCCGTGTGGTGGAATGGGACAAGCATGCATACATAGCTTCTTCTAAGCAGACACCACTTGATAGACAAAACGAATCAGTATCACCAACCAGCTGGCCTTTGCTTGTCTTCTTACTGTACGGAATACTCGCTTTGGTTGGCTCTTACTGCAAGTGGTGGCCAGGGTCTCCACATATCCGGTCTTAAGGTAACTACAACACAAGCGAGGGCAACAACTGGTTCGTTCACCAAGACAACAAGAAGTTTGGTCGCTGTAAAGCAGCTGAAAAACAAAACACCTCATCCGCCGTCATTCTATTCATAACCCTTTCGCTACAAGCACACACCGCCACGCGGCATGGAATGGTACAACAAGTTGTAAGCTAACAAAAAACAGGTGGCATAAGCTGATGGGAACGGACCGATCCAAAGCCCAAAAAGTAGCCGCCGCCGCCCGTAGCCGCCGATCGAGACAGAGACGACAGAACACAGACAACAAGAGAAATCGCAAAACGAGGAAAAAAACGCTTCCATAAAACCGCCGCCGACCGCGCCTTTGCCCTGCCTCCCCAAACCCAAAGTTAAATAGTAATTTGTCGTAATCTTTCATCCTCAAAAAACAGAACAGAAAAAAAAGCAACCCAAAACCGCGCCAGAGAAAAAAGCCATGGTACAGGTATCTTCGTTCTTTGCCTTTCTTGCCCATCCATCGCCCAAGCCAGCCGGTCCAGATCCCGGGTTCGCAAAACGCGCGGTGATCCAGCCAGCCATATTGTAGTACATGTGTTGCAGTGCTCCCTCCTCGGTCTCCGTTGCGAAACGGGGGTGCGCGGCAAGGCGGGGAGGGGGAAGGGGTGAAGGGGTTGGTTATGTGGGGGTAGGGGCGTGCGAATCAAAGAGCGGACCGCTCAAATCGTATTAAAAGTGTGTATAAGTTGTGTAAAAGCTTCGTTCGTAACGGCAGGTTCATCGGGTCAGGTAAGGTATGGGAGGGGGGGCATCCAGTGCGGTGTGAGTGCGAGACTCAAATCTTCTTCCGCCGTCCCTTGGTGTTGGTCGGCACAGGCGTCGGGCTGACAAAGGTGACGTGCCTGCTCTCGTCCTTCTTGAGCTTGGAGGCTTTGCTGGTGGATCCGCGGCGGCAGGGGACGGGCGGTCGGGGAGTGTCTTCCCGGTCGTCGCTGTCGTCGTCAATGGTAATTTCGGCGACATCCGAGACAGAGCCGGTCTCCATGGCGTCGCTAGCATCCGAAGCCGAGCTGTCGTCCGAGTCATCGTACTCCCCGTCGTCACTAACAAGCGAAGGCGCATGGTTGCTGGTCAGGGTGTTGGGGCTCAGATCAACATCCATGTCAACGTCATACATGGGCGTCTCGGGGAGCTCGGTGGACTCGGCGTCGCTGGAGGCGGTCTTGCGGCTCTTCTTGCCAGCGGATCGGTGCACAGCGGCAGGATGAGCGGACGGGGCGGTGGACCTGGCAGGCATCCTCATCACGGCTGGCGTGCGGGGCGGGCGAGCCAAGAGCTTGTTCGGAGTCGGGAGGTCGGCGGCGTTAAACTCCTCCGCATCGGAGTCGTCCAGGGGCGAGAGCCAGTCAAAGTCCACCTTGGTTTTCGCCTCGGTCACTTGCGCCTTGAGATTGCCGCCCATCTTTTTCTTCTGCATCAGCCGCGACAGATACGGAGCGTCCGATGAAGCAACAAAGCCGTGCGAGGACTTGGCGGGAGCAGCCCGCGCCGAAGTCGCGGCGCCAGGGATCCGGCTGACACCCGGCAGCTTGCCCTTCTTGTAGAGATCAAGAGACGCGCTGATACGCGAGAGGAGGGCCTTGTACGCCTGTTGCTCCGACATGAGCTCGGAGCGCGCAAGGGGGTGAACCAAGCCAGAAGGCACGGCAGCAAGAACTTTGTGGTCATCGCCAACAATGGCGCCCGTCTCGTCGACCTCGATCGGGTGTCCGCAGTGGACGGCAGCCTCCTCGTGGCTCTTGAAGTCCCGCTTGTGCGCGATGCGGCAGTGGTTGATGAAGCCCTGCGTGCTCGAGAAGTCCCATCTGTGGCAGTCGATGCAGATGAGCTTGACTGTGACGCCATCAGAGCGCTTGACAGTGCAGGGCGACTGCTTGTCCTTGGGCTGCGGGTATCCACTGGATAGCGCATGTAGCCTCTGACCGGCTGTGCCGCGGGCCGGCCGCTGTTTACCAGAGCCAACAGCATCCGAGATGCTGCTCCTTGTGGCCCTACCTTCGGCGGCCGAGATTCTCACCCGGCCAGCGTCGGCCGAGCCTCGTGGCACGGGAGCGACACCGTCAAACACGGGATCAGGTATCAGCCACTTTGCATAGTGGCGCGCATACGGCCCGTCAACAACACCAAAGGGCGGCGCCCACTTCGGCACCAGCTGACCCTGCCTTGCTTCCAGGGCGGGGCCCTTGCCGCTGCTGATGTCCAGTATCTGGCTCGGCGTGGGACACTGAACGGGGTACGGCATGAGGTGGCAGCGCCTGAGCTGCTCGAGCGCGACCTGACACCGGGCCAGCTCCTGGTTGATCAGGCGCAGCTCTTCGTGCTTCAGGAGGACCTCGAGGCCCATCTGCATCTGGATGACGTCCCCGGCCGCATCAAGATTGGCAGCCATGGCAGGCGCACCGAACAGGCCGCTCTCCTCGCTGTCCGCGGAGGCAGAGACGGGGGAGGGCAGGTCACCATTATTCTCCGCCTTGACGCGCTTCGCCGGCGAGTAGGCGCAGGCGGCCGTGTCGACGAAGCTCGGGCGGCGCTTCTTGGGCGAGATGGGGGTGGGGAGACCCGTGGGGCTCTGCGCAGGCGAGTCGGCGCAATCTAGCTGTGTCGCATCACCCGTCTTGTCGCATTCCCTTGGTTCAGACGCCCAGAAGCGGAACATGGACATGACGTGTCGGCAGTCGCGTGAGAAGAAGAGTCCCGCGGGCGCCGTGGAACGCAGACGTCGGGGACGGGTAGTCGAGGGAGAAGATGAGGGTGGTGCGCGCGCGCGAGAGAGGGTGGACGCGACGACGGGGAGGTGGTGGTTGTTGAAGGGTTGGGTGTTGCCAGGCAGCAGGGAGCACAGGGGCGGGAAAAAAGGGGGGCGGGCGGTCGCGGATTCGTCTGGAGGGCGCGCGGCTGACGTAACTGACCAGGCGACCTGCAGGTGGTCCGTCCCACGGGGATCGACTAGCCCGTTCGGATAGCTCGGCTGAGTCAGAGGGCGAAGGGGGGTGCGTGTGCTCGGTGCGCTTGGTGGTGTGGTGTGCGTGCTGGGGCGAGGGTGGAGCCTGGAACCGGCTGCTGATGTGGCCGCCCCCAGACAGGACAGGGAGGCGAAAAGGGCACTGGCGCCGCTCTGGCTCGGGTGCTGTGGAAGCGTCGCGACTGCGATCGATCACCAAGGCTGGATGCGAGCGACCAAACCGCACGTCGGGGTGGGCGAGCAAGCGAGCACCGCGCGAAAGCTAGCAAAAGCCTCGACGACGGCGCACAAGGACGAGAAAAAGGAGCGCGGGAATAAAGGAGCGCGAAAAGTTGCAAAGGAGAGAAACCGTGTGTCTCGCAGCGCACTCGCGAGATTTTGGGGGGAGGAATCGCTGGTGTTGGTTGCGAGGTTGATTGATGGGGGCAGTCAGTCTCACGAGGAGTTGGAAGGGGGAGCCGCCGAGGGGGAAATTGTTTGGGATGTGAGCTGGAAGGCAACCTGGGCTCCTTCCTGGGCCTGGGCATGGGCGGGCGCGGATGCAAGGGGACCCAGGGATCCACCGTCGCAGTGGCTAAACCAACGCCGCCCGGGCCCCAGCCAAGGAGCGACCAGGAAGGGACCGAAAGGGGGGAGGTGGTGTGGGGCGCCCTTCGGCCCCCCCTGAGCAGGCTGAGGTCGAAAGGAACAAGGCAAGCAGAAAGCGCAAAACTTCCAGCGCAGGATGCATCAAAACTGGCTCAGCCGCGAAACAAAAACCACCACATCGTCCTGCAGATTGCGCCTGTCGTATTGGCGGCGGCGCTGGCCAGCAGATGGAAGCTTTGCCCAGCATGAGGTGATGATGCTGCTGTGGATCACAATTGCTCCCTGCCCACATTCTGTTGGGTGCCACCCCCAAGCCTCCACACGACGTCTTATCTTGGAGGATGGTGTGGGCACTGTGTGGCGGGCAGTGCTCTCCACCGCCCTGTTAACGTGATGCACCGTCACGGCAGATGCAAAAAGCGTCCGTCTGCATTTCGTGTTTCGGGCAGGGGTCGTATCAGAGTTAGCGTGCCAAGAATAGGAGCTCGCCCGTCCTCAGCCACTCCAGAAGGTACCTCGGAAACAGCAAAACAGGGCACCAGCAGCTCTGAAATTACCAGCCCGTCTTGTAATTTCAGCCGTCAGAGCTGTCATGTCAGATAAAATTTTATACCCTAGCACTCAATATCACCCCAGGTTCGTGTGAGATGAGATGCCAAGAACTCTATTCCGTACTCAATGATGGAATCCAGAGAGCGCTTCGTTTCAAACGCTAGGTATCAAACCCGCCGTTGTACGGCAGCACCTCCAGATGCCCAACACCAATGCAAGTGCTCAGCTCCGCCCAAGGCAAACGAGCGGCCAACAAATACGCCGCGAGTCACAAAGCACAGAATGCATAACCACAGAATGAATGGCATTTTGCGCAGCCGCCTGCACGCTGTGAGCTGAGGGCCGCCCTCCTGATCACTTGGCCAGTCTCCTTGAAGCTTCCCGTCGATTCCGTTGGCGTGCTATCTCATGGACAAGGAGATTTGCTGCCTGCAGGACAACACAAAGTTGTGGTGTTTCTAAGTGGGCTTTCTGCTCTGGTGAACAACTGCCCTTGTAACTTTCATACCGTGCTGTTCGCGCTCTCTCATTGGCAACAAGATGTCCCAGAAAACGTCAAAAGGAGCGAATTCCCTTCCGATTCTCCATATTATGTACACAAAAACTGTGCATTCTGCATGTCCATGTCCAACGAGTATGTTTATCGCCGAGCGCGGCCAGCGTTGCTGGGCGAGGCTGCACTTCAGCCTTATCGATAACTAACCATACACACAGAGACCCCACACCACAGGAAGTCTGCCAGGAACTCTCATGCTGCCAGGACTTTAAATCCAAACCATTTCACCACCCAGACCCTCCACCTCCTCTACCCCCCCCCCCCCCCCTCCCCCCCAACGCATCGTCGACTGCTACCCACTCGTCGAGCAATCATGGCCACCCAAGAATCCGCCCGACCTTTCGCTCCCAGTTTGCCGTCGGGCAAGCGGAAATTCCTCAGCGACAGCAGCGAGCCCTTTCCCAAGAAGCGACGGGCTGAAGGCGCCCGCATCGAGACTCTCGCCCCGAGTCGATCGCAAACCTCAGCATCCTCCACTCCCAGCCACTACAGCCAAGTCTACGACCCTCTCGTCTCAAGGCTACTCCCGAAGCACGACGTTAAGACCATGTCGGTCATGCCCTCGACCAGCATCAGCAAGCACGTCGACCGCGCCCTCGACCACATGAGCCGCTTCAGTCCCTGGGACCCGGCGCTCCTCCCGGGCGTCGTGCTTCTCTGCGCCAAGTCGCCCGCGGCCGGCAAGCTCGTGACAATATCGGAGCTCGTCCGGCGCCGCATCGGCGAGAGCGAACAGAAGTGGTTCCAGTACAACGTGCTGAGAGAGATGGTGGTGGAAGAGCCAGCGCCGTCGCTGGAGGAACCTTCGGTTGTGAAGGACACGTTCATGGCGACCAACCCTGAGGATGAGGAGGACGAGGAGGAGGAATACTTTGAGACGAGACGGCCGACCATCCACGAGCAAGCGGTGCAGCCGCCCAAGGTCCGGCACCAAACCTACCTGTCGGTCCTGCTCTCCCGGGTGCCGCTGGACGCGTTGAAGACGGAAAATCACGTGTCCATGCAAACGAATGAGCAAACGATCGAGTACTTGCGGAAGAAGAAGCTGGGTTTGGTTGCCTGACAGGTTTTGCCTCGGAGAGCGGGAGACGGGAGCATATTTTCGGATTGGCTTATCGGGCATTTTGGACGGATAGAGCGGATTAGAGCGAAGGAACTACTGGCCCAGCGATCAAAGATGCTGGGGGTGGCTGGCGTATGGAGATAGCATTGTGATACCCAACATATTTATTCAGGCAGCAAGCCGGCGACCACACTACAGCGTACACACCTTCATCGCTCCCTTCTCTCCCCGTGCTTCCGTCGGCCAACCCATATGTGCGAAACTTAATGAGTGATAACAACAATGCATGATTACGACGCCCTAATCTCAAAAACAGCCAACGCCAAAGACAACAACAATCCAGTGTAAATGCACGTAATGTCCGCTCCGCAACGACTCCGGTCGGGTCCTGCCAGCACATCCAGACACGACACACCTATCCAATCTCGTGCTGCCAGCGCTCATGCAGGCCCAAATGCCCCTTCCCCCAACCCCAAGGTAACAACCATCGCAAACCACAATCCTCCACGGCAATCCAACAGTCTCGCGCTCGGGTGGCGATTTCCAGCCGGCAGCTCGATCTTCTTCTTCCTCCCCCGCTTCAAGGTCCCTGGTGCTGCGACGAGTACGTGATCCTCAGGACAAAGTTGACCACCACCGCAAGCAGCAAGATGATGGCCAAGAACGTAGGACCGAAGCGGTCGTCGAAGCCCGCTTGGCCGCGCATGCGTATCGACTTGGCGCGCCAATGGTACGTTATGAGGGCGTAGATCATGGTGGCCATGGCGACGCCCGTGAAGAGGAACGACGAGATGAAGGCGGGGCGGTCGCCAAAGTTGAGCATGCCGATTGCCAGCGCGCCGAGCACGACCGTGAAGTTGAGCCACGAGAGGAAGGTCCGCTCGTTGGCGAAGAAGACCTTAGGCTCGACCCGCGTCGGGAGCGCGATGCGCTTGCCTGTGTGAGGGGAGGAGGGCCGCCTGTTAGATCGACGATCGGCGGGAGAGGGGGACGGGAGGGGGAAGGGGGGGGGGGAGGGGGAACAAACCCGGCGCGGTCTGGAGCAGAGGCTGACTGGACATCGTGAGAGGTCTTGTGCTGTGGCGATGGAAGGTGTGCGAAGGCGAGGCTGCGAGTGCGAGGCCAAAGCACTCGCCGTGACTAGGTAGGGCTGGTGGTGTCGCAAGCTGACTCTCGGCGGGGAAGTGATGTCTTCGTGCCACCTGGTGTTTCTTTGTTTTCGTTTCGAGAAAACGCTGCACAGGTCTGGGTGAGCCGGGCGGCAGCAGGTCGAAGCTCAATTGATCAATCAGGACGAACGTCAGCGGACCCTCCGATTGACGCACGTGGACCTGTCTTGGCATCTTACTGGTGGAAAGCTCCAGGCCTGCGTCACGATCGAGGACGGTGCGTCATACGGTACCCGCACTGAGGGGCAGGCCCCCATCACGTGCAAGTCCAGAGCACGGGCCAAGCGCCTTATCAGTGCCCCACTTGTTGGCTAATGGCTTCTATCGGCCCAGGGGCTGAGTTGGGTGCTGCCCCAGACCGACACCGCGACGGAGGCACTTGTAAACAACAAACCACGAACCCAACCCGCGACGCCCAAAGCAAAACAACACTCGGGATTCGGTCGAGAGTGTTCCGGTGTCCACCGAACTTAACCTAGCAAATCCACTGACCGCTGGCTTGCCCCACGACGAACCATTGCCGCCCCACCGCAGACACAACAACAACCAGCCCCTCACCAGATCTCCAAGATGGCTGCCGAGACGAACTCGGTATGGAATCCCCCCGACATTGGTGCTAGATCGCGCAACGGCTCCCGCTGACATACACTGCCAACAGCCCATTGCGCTCAAGCGCCTCGAGCAGATTGCCACCGACGTGCGTCAAACTCCGCCCCGCGCAGGCGCCGATCGGCTTTCCAAGCGAGCAGAGCACACGGCTGACACTCGAGCAACAGGTGTGCAACAGTGTTCTGGAGAGCGTCGAGTTCTACGAGCACCCCAAGACGGCGCAATGGAACGAGACCATCATTGTACGTCGCATCGATAAGCCCACAGACACCCATCTCCACCGCCCCTCGCACGACTGACGGATCACTCTCTCCTCCAGAACAAGATGCTCAAGGCGGTCATGGCCGAGGCCACGCCCGAGGGCGCCTCGGCTCCAGCGTACAAGTTCGCCATCAACAGCACCATCGTGCAACACGTCGTGCCCACGTCGCAGCTGAACAAGCCCGCGAGCCCGTCGTCAGCAGACAGCGAGGGCGCTTCTAAGAAGGGGCAGGCCGGCCGGCGCGGCATGCACAGCGCGACGGGCGGGTACTGGAACGAGAAGACGGACGGCATGTGGAGCTTCAAGTGGGACGGCGAGGGCAAGGGCCTCGACGTGGTCATCATGCTCATCTGGATCGCTGTTTAAGGGAAGGCGAGGCACCTGGGGGGGGGCGGCGTTTTCAAGTCTGTCATGTGTGTGGTACATACGTTTAATACACATATGTCATGGCCCCACAGCGCCTTCGAGACACGCTGATGAGACAGGCGCACTGCGGTATGACACTGCAACGGCCCAACAGGATTCGGAGCTGTGTTGCCAGGGCGTCGCCCGGTAAACCCGGGCCTCGATGGCGAGCAAAACGTGCCTCCTATGTTTGTGGTGAACAACGCCCCTGGAACAACTTGTTTGAGGCCCATTCC
Organism: Staphylotrichum tortipilum; assembly: GCA_033296695.1. NCBI lineage: Eukaryota > Fungi > Ascomycota > Sordariomycetes > Sordariales > Chaetomiaceae > Staphylotrichum > Staphylotrichum tortipilum. The sequence goes on along the minus strand of MU855320.1, from coordinate 112,470 downwards.
GGTTTAGCGGATTAGATCGAGCTCTGGCGTTGGAAGCCGTGGTCCTCAAACCGCCGCATCTGTATATCGACCCCAGGGAACAATGCGGCTCAGGCAAAGAGCTTCCTGTAGGGCTGGCCAACCCCCGCCAGTACCATATCGCCGCTTTGCTTTCCCACGCTTCCGAGCAACCCATCCCAATCACGCGACACCCCCAAACCAGTGTGGCCGGCCCGGCCCGACTGGGTGGCCCAGGTTGGCCACCGCCGCTGCGACCTTCAGCCACCGGGGAGGTGTGGACGGCTGCGGCCGGTGTGTGGCACAGACGATCACGCCAGGAGTTACGACGATCCCTTGCCACACTCGAAAGTCAACGACTTCATACATTTTCACTGCTAGCGGTTGTCGTCGGGCTCGAAGGAGGATGGCTGAGTTCAGCGGTTGCATTTGCCGCGCTGGAACCAGCTTTATCCGCACGCGCAGCAGCCCGGCCCAGCCCCTCCACCAACGAACTCGACGGAGAGGCCGGGAACGGGAACCACCCACCGGCTTGCGGCTTGTTCTGAACAAGCGACCGCCGAGTGTCGGGAACAGCGGGGCATAGGGGCCCAGGGGAACAGTCGAGCGAGCCGGGTGGGTCTCGAGTGCCGCAACATCGCTCCAAGGACGACCCCAGGGTCTTGTTGCAATTCTGGGAGCCCAGAGAGTCATGTTCCCTCCTCTGCCCATACCTGCCCCTTTCTAGAACCCCACGGCGGGCACCCTCGTGGGTTGTCGAGGGGGCGGCTCGGGCTGCTCGGGCTGCCCGTTTGCGAGAATGGGACATCAAGGCAGCATCAATGTGCCTCTGTGCCTGTCCTGCCCTCCTGCACTGCGAGGGCGCCCTCCGGCTTCCGGCAAGCAAAGAGGTGGCGACATAGCAAGTCGCGTGACCCACCGTGCGACCCGGGCAAAGCAGGGAAATCTGCACAGATATGATGCTATATTGGGAGCGAAAGATCCAGATTCGCCGATCCCCACAGCCGGGTCTTGTTGCAACCCCGCTGGCTGCGCCCTCAGGTTGTTGTTGTGCATCCAGGCGAGACGCGGGCTGTGGTGGCCGATAATCGTCCTGCGGCCGGCGCAACCTGGAAATACTGGGATTCTGGGCAGCACAGGTTTGGACATTCATTGGCGGACCAAGCCTGAGGATCTCGGGTCGCCGGCGATTCTTACTCGTGCGTAGGAGGAGTGGATTGTTGGCCAGCAGACATCTCGCAGGGCCACCTTGGGGTTTTGGGTGCCAATGCGTTGGAGGAGAGGCCCAAGAAGGCACACCCCTGGCTTCGACCCCTTCGGCCCCCCTTCGACCACTTGCTTCTTGCCCTGCCACTCCACCAAGCCGACGCATAACAGGAGACAACTGCAAACCAGGCCTGGGCTGGCCACAGCAGGCTAATCAGGAGTGCCGATCACCCTGGCTTGAGTTGCTCTTTTTTTCTCGAGCCTTGTCCTATTTCTCCGGCGCGGTTCGTCTTGACGTGGTTCTTCCCCCTCCCCATGATTTTCCAAGCCGTCAGTCAGCCAGCGTTACACTGCACCACCACCTGGCTCGGCAAATCTTGGCACTCTGCGCTCGCTTCCTGACATCGGGCCTCAACACTCGGCTTGCTCCGGTCTTCTGAGCCCGGCCAATCACTTCGGACCTGGGCGATCAACCAGGAAGCATTCCTCGCCTCCCCTCCCCTTGGACCCTGTTATTTCAGCGGCGCCCCCCCTCCTCTCTCATGAGCGTGCTAGTGAGGGGCTCTCCAACTTGACACTGCTCAGTCTCCGCGGAGGATACGGCCCAGATATATATACACGAACTAGCCAACAAAAGCCAACCAACCAGACCGTCTCGATCAGTATCCCCACCTGAGAAGGACTCACCCTCATCGCCGTTCCCGGATACATTACCCACAACCCGCACCAAAACTGACCACCTGTTGGCACCCGCCCCCCCCTCGAGCGATCCATCCCCCAGGGCCCCGGTTTTCTGCGGGAGGGTCTCGCTCTTTCTCGGCATTCATCATCGACCCCAGCGGGCTTCGCTATGATCGAGGTCCTGTGCAGAGGGCCGACGGCGCTGGAGGGGTCTAGGTCTCCATACGGCGGCGGGGAGGATCGCAGGATGAAGGAGGGCGGCGGCGGCGGCCCCTCCTCAAATGGAGGCAAGCGCGCGCCGCCGCGCCGGTCCCAGACCCAGCACGAGTACTTCCTCCCACAGTCGCCCGCATTCGCCATGTTCACGATCCCGCAATCCCCGCCCGCCACCGAGGACCGGCCGCCGCAGTGGCCATCGTCCCCCGCGACGCCCGACTCCGCCGCTGCCGGCGAGAAGGACGCCGAGCGATCGCGGGCGGCGGCGCGCAGGCCGCCCCTCGGCCCCCCGCGCCGCTCGTACTCGGTCACGGACCAGCAGCCGATCCCGCGGCGGCACCCGCCCCCGGCCACGGGGCTCGCGCTGCTGGACCTCCCTGCGGAGCTCCACTTCTCCATCATGGACTTCCTCGACCCCATCGACAGCGCCTGCCTGGGGCTCGCCAACAAGCACTTCTACGCCATCCACCGCCGACTGCACGGCACCGTGCCCCTGACGGCGCGCCGGAGCGGGCCCAACGAGCTCGAGTGGGCGTGGCACCTGGCGGGCAACGTGGTGGTGCGCAAGGGCCCGGCAGGGGAGGACGTTTCGGCGACGGCGGCGGCTGCCGCGGCGGAGGACAAGACGGCGGCGCTGTCGCGGCTGCGGGTGCGCGGGCAGGGGTATTGCCGCATGTGCGGCGTCACGCGGTGCCAGCTGCACAAGCACATCCAAGAGTGGATGGGCGAGGGGTGGGAGTACTGCTCGGTCAAGCAGCGGTTCGGGCCGGCGGCGCCCGAGGGGGCCAAGTCGTACTGCTACATGAGCAAGCCGGGGGACGCGCGGCGGTGCGGGCGGCACGGTGTGAGGGCTAGTCGGGTTGAGCTGCGGTAGGCGGGGGGGATGAGATAAGATCGGATGGAGGCTCTTTCCTTTCACACAGTATTCAAGGAGTGGTGGCAGGCGTTGGTCCCGGCTGGTACATGGTGGGTGGCATTGCGTCTCGGGGTTTTGCGGTTTGGGGGAGGGGGGTTCGGGTGAGGGTTCGGGTGAGGGTTTGCGCAGGGATTTAATCCAACGGAGCAGTGTTTCTTGCTTGCGGGAGGGGAATGAGCTTGACGAATCTCCCTTTTTTATGTACCATGGACTCGGAACACACGATAATAAAGCTGCCCAGTGCCGTTACACTGCGTTGCGCTCTTCATTTGGCGTCCAGGCCGCATTGCATTGCATCTCCTCTAGCCGTAGTGCCCGGTGTACATAGTATGTGCAACTTGCCTAGGTACTATGCGTGTCCGGGTACCGAGGTACGCGGCAGGTGGTATCTGAGCGTGTCGTGCGTGACATCGGATGAAAACAATCGGGCGACAGTTCGAGATGACGATGCGGTCCATCCGCCCACGATGGCTGCAACCACGACGGCCTGGAACCGCTGCAGCCAGCACCCCCAAACGCCAAGCCAGCGCCACTGCAGGCCAGCGGGGCCGCAAGCGGGCATGGGCCACAGCATGACGTGACCCCTACAGGGGCCAGAGGGATCCCTGCAAAACGCGAAGCAGCCCGGCAGGAAATTGTTCAAGCAGAAAAATCCGCGTTCGGGAAGCCCCCTTTCTGTCTGGCTGTGCCTCTTGTGTAGCTCAATCCGAAAGCTGCCAGCTCGCAACAGCTCCGTCAACGGCACCCGATGCGGACGAATTGGGCACGACACGACCTCGAGCATCATTACTGACGTGGATTGGATTGGATGTGCTGTCCGACAGACAGACTGGCATTTCAAGTCTACTGTGGCTTGTGCTGTTAACCAGGAGTGGCCCACCACCCCCCTTTCCCAAGCACACCTCGCTCCCCCCCATCTCGACCCCGCGAATAACAGCCCGATTCACACGACAACCATTCGTGCACGCGACACCCCCGAGCTCTAGCTTGACCTCCGTCAGGCCGCATAGCTTGAGCTAGCTATACCTACTGCTCAAGTCAAATGACGACACGAGCAGCAGCGCCTGGCAATTAGAGCGGCTGACAACCCAAGATTCGGGCATTCTGGCCTGGCACCAAACCACCTAGCTCCGACACTCAGGATTCCCCCGGGTTCCCCGGCCCATATTTAGGGATATCGAACCGAGACATTCTTGGACAGTTGATTCTCGGTGTCCGGGACGATCAACGGCATTTACATCCTGCCCGGACCCACATCGTGCGCGCTCTTTCCCCAGTCTGCCGGGTCCCTCCCTCTCCCTCCCTCTCACCAACCCAGCTCGACAAGACACATCACACAGGAACAACTCCCCCGTTCCTACCCGTCGCCCGCCATGTCGTCCCCGACTTCGTCGTCGCAGGCCGCCGGGAAACGGAAGCGCAACGCTGCGACCAGCGCCATCGAGATGGACCAGAACCAGACACTCCAGGCCGAGTCCCGCGATGCGTCGGGCGAGGAGGGCGACACGACCGCCCCCGAGTCCAACCGCGCCGCCGCCGCCCACCCGAGCAAGCGCCAGCGCGCCAACACGAACCAGCTCGCCGTGCCCGCCCACGCCCAGGCCGCCGACCCCGGCGAACCGAGCGACACCACCGAGGCCAGCGTCGACATCGCCGCGCGCGTGACGCGCAAGGGCAGCCGCAAGTCGGTGCTCGCCAAGGGCGACGGCAGCATCAACGGCATCGGCATGGTCTCGAGCAAGACCGCCCCGGCCATGGCCCCCCCCCCGATCGGCAAGCTCACACATCCGGCCGGCTACACCACAAACCCGCCCCCCACGGGCCGGGCGGTTAGGGTATATGCGGACGGGGTGTTTGATCTGTTCCATCTTGGGTATGTTACCGGCTCTTTACGCCAGCTTGATAGATGGGCAGACATGCTGACAGGCGACCGCCCAGACACATGCGCCAGCTGGAGCAAGCAAAGAAGGCATTCCCCGAGGTGTACCTGATCGTGGGCGTGACGGGCGACCAGGAGACGCACACGCGCAAGGGCCTCACCGTACTCTCTGGTAAGGAACGCGCAGAGACAGTCAGGCACTGTCGCTGGGTCGACGAGGTGATCGAGAACTGCCCCTGGATCGTCACCCCCGCGTTCCTCGAGGAACACCAGATCGACTACGTCGCTCATGACGACATCCCCTACGGCGCCGACGAGGGCGACGACATCTACGCGCCCATCAAGGCCGCCGGCAAGTTCCTGGTAACGCAGCGCACTGAGGGCGTAAGCACCACGGGCATCATCACAAAGTGAGTACCACCCCCTTCCCCCACGCTCCTTCTGGTCTCGGTTCAGGCCAAACACAACAGAATAACTAACCAACCACCCTAACTAGAATCGTCCGCGACTACGAGAAATACATCGCCCGCCAGCTCAAGCGCGGCACCACCCGCCAGGAACTCAACGTCAGCTGGCTCAAAAAGAACGAGCTCGAGCTCAAGCGCCACGTGCAGGACCTGCGCGACAACATCCGCAGCAACTGGGCCACCACGGGCCAGGAGCTCAGCCGCGAGCTGCGCCAGTTCTGGCCTACCTCGCGCCCGCAGAGCCCGGCCCGCCCGGGGTTCTTGGCCGGTGGTGCCACCGGGAACGGGAACGGCCACCATCATGGGAGTGGTGGTGAGGCGACGCCGAGCAGTCCGCTTGGGCCGAACCCGACGGGGGCAGCGGCTGGTGGTGGTGGTTTCCCCTTTCCGAGGAGTCCGACGGGGACTGGGCCGACTACGGTTGGGGAGAGGGCCACGACGAATGTGAATGACTTTGTGACGGGGTATACGTTGGGGTTGATTGGGGGGGTGAGGTCATGGGTGAGTTTTAGCCCCTTTTGTTTTGTTTTGCTTATTTACTATCTACATCCAAGGGGGCGAGGGGGCGGGAGAGAATGGCCACGCTGACATGATCTCTTTTTTGCGATTTTAGATGACCAAGAGTAGGACAACATCGAGGGGAGAGGAGAGCCGGCAGGCGAGCGACGACGACTCGGAGGAGAGCGAGGACAAGGCCGCCAGCGAGGGGCGGCGGTCCGTGCAGATGCCCGCGACCAGCCAGAGGGGCTAGGGGGCGCCGGGCTGTTGCGAGCTCTCTGCTGGGGCTGGGTTGGGGGAGGGGGGCGGAAGGGGGGTGAGGGGGGTTGCCTTGGTGACGTGAGGGGTTGGGTTGGGGGGGGTTCTTTCTGATGGTGTTTGGTATTTTCCAAGTTGGGCTTGTTTCACTCTGGTTTGATGCCTTCCTTACATTGGAGGCTGCTCTTCTTAGTGGGGATTGGTCTGATCCGCCTCTCGTTTTTTTGTTAAAAGTCTCCTGGAAGGAAAGGCGGGAGGGAGGTGTGGGTTTCTGGGATAGACTTGGTCGGGGCGAACTCGAACTTGGTCCGGTGTTTGTTTGTTTCTTCTCCCCCTAACGCAGGCAGGTTTCATGCCATGCCAACAACATAATAATGTATCTTAGCTGCTACTGCTTGAAGTTTGCCCTCGGGGGACTGGGGGGGTTAAGGGTTGGGGGTGATTGTGTGACGGCGTTTCGGAGGCGTCAGGGAGTCGGTGGGATCTCAACTGCTGTCGTGTTTTGGACTTGAGTGAGTGCCCAGGGGGGGGTGAGTGTGTGATGGTGTTGTGACTTGCCCTGCCGTTTGAGCCGGATAGAATGCCTCAGGCATGCAGTGCATGCAGTATGGCTTTCTGCGAGCTGGGCTGTGGTCGTGAGGTTCTGAGCACACAATCACCCTGGGGGAGGTGGCATCCCGATGGGAGAGGAGGGTGACGGGGACGGGGATGGAAAGGGTGGTTGGCAAGCAGTTGTTATTTTGCCCTTCCGCGAGTGTCATCAGCATCGCATCAGCGGCTTGATCGATCGTCTACACCTCGGGCTATACACCAACAAACCCCGGAATTCACCGCGTTTGCCGGCCTTGTTCCTGGGTTGTTTGTCCCCCTTCTTGCGGCTAAGACGGCCCGGCTCGTTCGATGCCCTTCGTGCCCGAGGTGAAAACCTGAAACTCGATGGGGAATGTCGCAGACCAGAGGGTACGCTGCCCGATGTCGAGGAAAAGACATTGTTCTGGCCTTGAGTGGAAGAAAACAAGCTGCTTTCTCTTGCTGCCCCATGGGGTCCCATGGGGTCGTTCGTGGGTTGCATCTTGGAATGTGACTGGACGGGTTGGGTGCTTATGTGGGAGTTTCAGTTTGCCCCGGGTGAGATGCCCCCTGTGACTAACTCTGTCGCATCTATTACCTTGTTTTCTCTCGATGGAATGGCAGTTGGTGAAGAGGTGTGTTTAAGGCGGTGGTGGTGGTGGTGGTGGCAAAAGTGATGGCCGGGCTGAGACCAACGAGAGCACTTGGTGTTGGTTCGGACATCGTGGAGGGTGATAATCTATAATAGGGACTCGATGTTTGTTTGCTATCTAGTGTCTCTTGTCTGCCAGTGCCCTCCGATCCTCCGGTAACTGTGTCCGAGGCCGGGGCTATGTTTCGGCCGGGGGAGAGCAGCATCTCAGGGTGGCCGCAGGTCGGGCCGTGCATGGCTGTTGGAGTTAAGTTGTTGTCGGCCACCTCGGGTTCAGGAAAGGGCGCCTGGAACAACATCGGGTGGTGGAAAGGGGTGTTGGGACGAGGGCCCGGGTCTTGTTTGGCCACTTTGGTCTTGTTTGGCCACTTTGGTCTTGTTTGGTCACTCAGGTAGTCTCGCAAGGCTGATCGATACAATGCCCATGTCAAGTCGTGCCATGTCGTCGAGGAAAGGGGTCAACCCCCTTTCCCCCACGCCCCTCGAGGTAAGATGAAAAAGAGGCCACATGCGGCCGGCCACACGGCTACCGAGATGGCATGAATCCCAACCAGCCGACCAAGGCTCTCTCGCTCGCGGATGTCTGGTTGCCTGGGCCATTTGCCCAACACATGGGGGCGGGTCTCGGCCCCTCATGGTGCTGCTTCCACCACAGCGCTTAGTACAGTGTGGGACTGCGGGACGGGCCCTGTTGGGCCGCATCTCCCCCGACCCAAGATGCCGCGGTTTAACGAGATCCGGCGGGTCGGAACAAACTGCAGTGCTCCTGGCGCCCTTGCAGGGGGGGACGGCCGTTTGGAAACGCGGGGGGGTCGGAGTGGTCAGCGTCTTGTGTTCACCCCGCGGCGTCCTTCCCCGTTGCTACTCTGCCGTGCGTGTGGGCAATTTGTACGGAGTGTGTCACTCAGTAGCCTTGGATTCTGTACATACAAACTGATTTATCAGCGCGGGCATGCCGTGTGGAGGGCCATCCGGGAAGCCGACGGACGGGAAGGATACTCTTGGGTGCCCTCCAGCCCAGGCAGCCACTTAGACTCCAAACTCGAGAGCTCGAGCTTGGCCATTCGAGCTTGGTAATAGTCCCCGAGAACGCCGAAGGCACATGTCCCTGAGGACCTGCCGCCTTTGCGATAAACAATCGGCCATCGCCCTGCCCGGATCAGGGCCACGAGATTCGGGCATCGTGGCGCGGGCCTCGTCATCTTGACCGTTGGGAGCAGCAGACGACAAGACTCAATCTCCCAGGCCGGTAGCGAAATCCTGCCACGACGAGAGTGGGCCAATGGGGCTGCGCCCATGGCCTCCCTCCAGAGGAGGTCGCCGCCTCGTCCTCAGGTAGGGCACGATAGGTATCGTGGGCGGGAAGGACCGACTCACCGCCGGCATGAAACGGTTTCAGGATTATTCGCGGCCGTGGCTGGGAGGTCAAGAGGGATGAATGCACGGGTGAGGCACGCACAGAGTCGATGGCGAGTGGGCGAGGTGTCTTTTGCTGCGCTCGCTGCCCGGCCGCTCCAGACCGCCACCGACAAGGCAGGTCGTGGTGACAGGCCCTGGTGGTAGGTTGGTAGGTCGTGGTGTGTTTGTGGCACAGACTAGGCAGCATGGTGGAATAAACTGTGGCTGAGTTGGGCGTGTGGTCGTCATAGTATGCAGCACCAAGTTCTCTGCATCCCACATCGCAGGCCCGCGGCCCAAAGGATGCTGGCGAGTGCGAGTGCATCGGCCCGTCTCGCTGTAGCCAAGCATCGGGCCAACACATGAGGCACGCAATCTGCACCTTGGACCCTACGTTCTCGAGCCAGTTACGCGTGGGCCTCGAAAGAGGTACGGGGCCAGCGCGGGACATCTGGCACGAAACAGCGCTTCCGGATTCGACGTGGCGGCAGACGACGAGCTGAGATGCAGGGTGCGTGTGCTGCAGCATGCAATCCGCAACGGTTTGCTCGCCTCTCTGCTCGTGCTCGGGGGTGCCGAGCCATGGAGCCTGTCCTCTGATATTTGCCCGCCCTCGCCAGGCCTTCCCGTTGCTCGCCTCGGGAGATTCATTCATGCCCAAGCGAGTTGCCGGATGCCTCTGCGCAGCTGCTCGTTATTGCTGCGGGTTGCGGGTGCTGGGGTTGAGCGCTGTTTTGCTGCTGCCTGGTGTGCTGCGGGAAATGGCGCGTTGAGGGATCTCGCGAGCCTGTGGGGTGGCGTTGGCGCGGGCAGCCAATCCCGCACGGCCTTGCTGCTGGGCAGATCGCAGGGGCGGCCGGACAAATCTTCCCCTCAGCGTCCCTAGCTTGATCTAGACTAGCGTTCCGCTTCCCGCTGTGGGGCCGCTGGTCCCCTCAAAATTGTCCCCTTGCCCCTGGCAGGGAAAAAAGAAGACAATGGCAGACCCCTGTGGGGATTGGTGGGCCGTGCGTGGCGCAAAGTGAGAGAAAATTGAATTTTGACCTGTCATCTGCTCGCTCCATCCATGCATCCATGCTCCCTGCATCAACAACAAGCTGTTGACCAAGCAGAGCGCACACTCTCGTAGGGCTGCGCGGCGCGCTCAACTCGACCGCCGCTTCAACCTCGACGATCCTACCCAACTGACCACCAACTGCCGAGTCAGCTGCCCGGCTTTGCCGCGATGGTGACACAATCCCGCCCGAGGTGTGACCACCAACTTCCCCCAATGCCGCCGTGGACGAATCGGCCGTCGCCCCGATCCAAGGATTAAGCGCCGCCGCCCAACGCCGAGAGACAAGCGCGCTCCGGGGTCTGCAGCCATCGCAGATTCGCAGATTCGCAGCAGCCGCATCAGCCGGTGTGCAGGGTTCTGGGTTCTGGGGGGGAGAAGGGAGACATCGCCTTGCGCCCCGTTCTTCGTGAGCGGCCCAGTATCCATGGCCCGGACCTGCTTCTCGCCCTGCTGCGCCGTGTGCGGCGTGATCCCACCTTATTGCGGCATCGGACGAATCGGCAGTCGAGGAGCTGGCGGTAAGCGCCCGTTGTCATGCACACGGCGCCCCTGACGTCCCTGGGACAGCCTCCTCCCCCACCCCATGCGAGATGCAACCAAACACGACCTGGGAAACGGCGCTAGCTTGGCTGGGCATCGCATCCTCAACCTCATTGCTCCTCCAGACCAAGCAGAGCACCGCAACCATGACGATGACCTCCCCCACCAGACCGCCAACGCGCGGCATGCGGCATGCAGGCCGAACTGCCACGCGTGTGTCCACACCTTGCGCTTGCGTTGCGATGCCCACCACCATCACCAATTCACAATCGGACAAGCGTGGCCCTCGGGCGCTTAATCCTTCCCGGCTGCTGCATTATTGCCGCGGCCTTGGCACGACTTCGAACCCAAAGCAGCAATTGCATGGCGCGGAAAAACTACATGCGCGTACATATGTGCGAGCAACAACTCGCCCGCCTCGGGTCCGTGGTTGCATTGAGACGCACAGAGTGCAGCGCATCTGACTGGAGCTTGTCCTGGGCTGAGGAAGCTGAGGGCGAGGGCCTTGGCGAATCTGGAGGACGCTTGGGCCGCCATATGCAGGTCATGCCATGTCACACAGAGAGACCTGCACAGATCCCAGCCCCCCAACCCTGATCAACCAGCCAGAGGAGGTGGTGGGATCTCGGCATGCTGTGTGTTCAGGGAACTTCCGCCCAACGCGCCCGCTTCATTCTCCGTCGTCCATCGGCGTTCACCAGACCATGATCGCGGCTCCCACCACAGGTTTACGTCGACGAGGAGCCTTGCCTTCGCCGTCGACGTTTCATTCTTCTTCAATAGGTTTTCAGGTTGGGAGCCCACAAAAATAGGATCTCACTGGCATGCGGCGCAGGGTCCCAGGGCTGTCCAATGGGAGCAGAGGACCGTCCCAGTCTCCCTTGCCCATCGACCCCCCCGCCTGCTCCACCCACCCCTGGTTGATGGCCGTCCGCGGGAGAAAGACACCAGAACCCTTCCCTCCGTCGTCCGTTGCCAAACAAACTTCGGGCCTTCGCGAACCCGCCTCTGGGCTGTTGGTCGCAGGTCGCGGCCTGCCCACACCACCACACACTACGCCACCGCGATAGTTAGTGCGGTTCACGCGCTTGAGACAAGCGCCCTTCGCGTCTGTATGCGGTGTGTTTCCAGGGATCTCATCCCAATCCGGATGAGCAGAGCCGCCCCAGCGGCTACGCCGTCACCCTCTCTTCGTTACCACCCACCATCACGAGCTCGCCATGTCTCTCAGAGCCCAGGACCGTGCCGTTGTCCCGACAGCAGGGCGTCTAACCCACCGCATCCGCAAGGCCCGTGGTTTTGCGAAGCGGTGCAGAAAACGAAGGCGGCCGTGGACAGACAGCATGTCCGCTGCTGGTGTGGTAAGCGTGCATTTGGTGTTGCACTATCCTTGCTTGCATGAAAGGTGGCTCACGCTATCCTCCTTGACAACCAACAAGACTCTTTTGGCAGCAGGATCTCGACGACTTTCCCTCGGGACAGGGATATCTGCGCTGGGCTGCCGTGCCGCGCCTGCTCGTCAGATGGCCACCAGCCAGCCTGTATGACGAGCTCAATGGCAGATTACCGACCCTGGATCACGGGCCTGCCGTTCCTACGTTGCCCTAAAGATTTGTGCGACGGAAACTCTCGTGCCCAGTCCCGGCTCGTCGGTTGTCCCCTTTTTGCTTCGCTCGGGAGCGAGAGAATGCCCGCGCCGTTGCATCGACAGCAAGCGAAATGGTCTCCCGACAGGGGGCATCGTGACCCTGCGCTTGTCGGCCACCATTCCGCAAGAAAAAATGCTGATTCGCCAGAAGGGCAATGGGAAGTCCCGCGCTTGCTCGAGGTGTGGCTGCGAAGTCGCGGCTAACAATTCTTTCTTGGTCGCGCGGCTGAAAGCCAGAAGGGGGACCAGGAGTTCCTCCGCGTCCGTCCTCTCTCTCCACCCAGCCCGTCCACCCCCCCTGCACGAGAAGAGATTCGTCTCTTCGATCATGCGGTTTGCCGCGCAGGGTACAATGGTACTCGACTTCTTCGACCCGTCCATCGAGGATGATTACCGCATTCTGCATGGCCGCTCATCGACGTGGTCAGCGAAGTGCACCAACACGACACGACCCACTGGTCCCTGCTCTTCTGCTTTCCCCCCTCCCCCCCTTCAGGTATCCCAGCACACGCCTGGGCTGACAAGGGGTGTGGTGGGGGGTGGAAGAGGGAGGGCGAAAGAGGGAGAGGGAGGGAGGCGGGAGGGATACGCTGCATGCAGGCCACAACCCCTCCAAAACGGGACCCCGACTAAGCCTCTCCTGCAAAGACCGCCAAGACTGGGTGCACCTAGGATCTCCCCATGCCATGCCATGCCCCTCTGGTTGCGCAGGTTCTTCTCGAGGCAGTCTGCGGGCGTTGTGGGCCGTCTGAATATAGCAGCGCCGCAGACGTGCCGCGCTGGAGCACCCCGCCGGAGATGGAAACAAGCATGCGGTCCCTTCGGGCCCGGCACTGTGACCACTGTGGCCGTCGTGCTGTCGCGTCCCTTGTCTCCCCCATTACCGCGCTCGCGGGCCGGCTGAGGCTAGTTTCCCGTTTCCTCCACTCACCCAGTCTCACAGACTTGCTGCTGCTGTTGTCACTCTTGTCACTCTTGTCCACTTCGTACTGTCCACTCCACCACCCTTCTTTTCCCTCTCTGCCCTGCAACCTGCACCCTACTGCCGCAGCCGCGCGTGTATGTATGCACCGTAGCGCGGCGTGCAGCCCATAGCACTCCGTACCGCCGTGCCCGACCCAGAACTTCGTCGCTCTGGTGTTTGCCTCCCCGTCACTCGACTGTTACCTCTCCTCTCGTTTCAGCAGTCCAACAGGGCTGTGTAGTTCCCAACTTGGCATCGGGCTACCACTTTGAGTAGGCTGCCGCCGCCTGTCATGGCTAGCCTCAGCTTCATAATGGATGTCCATGACGACGGCCAGACTGACAGTCGAGCCCCCCCCCCTCTCAATAAAAGGGAGGACAGGGGCCCAAACAAACCAGCCAGTGCCGGTCCTCCCCCCCCTTATGACGCACCCTCCAACTCACAACCAGACCTAAGACATGCCAGCAGTCCTGACCCGGCCAGTGCTGAGCAAGATATCAACCTGGACGTCCCCGCCGCCGGCCTGACCAAAGGGGGCGGTGCTTCATCACGGGGTTCCAAGTCGTCTCATGCCACCGCAGCACCTGGCGCACAACCAGGAACAGAGACACCAACACCACACCCCGTCACCGTCGCCGTTGCTGTCGCCAGCGCCACGCTATCCACTTCCTCTACGTCGCCGTCCCCGTCGGCGTCCACCACCACCCCTCGACAGTCGTCACGCTTCCGGAGCACGACAAGCGCAGACTCGATGGACCGGCCACGATACGGCCCTCCCCCCTCGTCGTCCTCGATGGGCTTGGGGAGCCTACAACGGCCCATGTCTCTCCACCATCCCCCCACAACCCAATTCACCCCGAAGACCACGCCCAAGACCGGACGAGTCAGCAAGGCAAAGAAGGGATTGCCGGTCCACATCTGCGACACTTGCAACCCCCCCAAGGTACGACGAACTCCCTTCGTCCTCTGCTCTCCAGAGGCATGCCCTGTTGTCTTCGCTCGTCCTAACCGTCTGCGGCAGACCTTCACTCGGGCTGAGCATCTGAGGTAACTGCCATGATCTCCACGCGTGCCTCCCGGGAGTGGAACTGACTCTCGCCTTCCTAGACGACACCAGCTGGGCCACGGAAAACCACACTTCCAGTGCTCCAGCTGTGACAGGTCTTTCCATCGGGCTGACCTCCTAACGCGGCATCAGCAGAAGCAGTGCGTCCATGGCCGGTTTCTAGAGTTTCCTCGTGTATCGATGCTAATGGCGGTTTATAGCGAGACCGATGGCGACGACGTCAGCTCAAGACTGGGATCTGCCCAGCAAACCCCATACCAATCCCCAGCAGCACTCTCCTTCCAGACACAGCCCTCGTCAGTGGCATCTGGCACAGGACCACTCGCTTCTCCTTCGGAAACAGAGATACCGCCCACGCCCAACCACGCGCCAGGGAGCCATCCGGGCTTCACTGACGGAAACAACGCCGCCATGCTCAGGATGGCCCCGCGAAGCTCGTCGCAGGATTTCCACAGCGCCAGCGCCTCATACACACTGTCCCCAATAATATCCATCGTCAACCCGACGCACTCACCCTCCATTACAGGCCAACACCAGAGCAACATGGGCGACTGCCAGCCGAGGACCGGCCAGCCTCCCATATACGTGGTCACCCAACTGCCTAGCCTACACCAGTCTAACGACGTTCCTGAGTTGCATGACGCATCCCCACTGCACTCGTCAGCGTCTGACAGCACCTACTCGACACCTGTGTCGGAAGTCGCCCGAAATCCAAGATGGGTCCGTGGACTCCGGTCACCGACCGACTGGTCAAGTTCACAGAGACTCTCCCCGTACCCAGGCAGTGCTCCCCGCGGGCTCCAGAGTTCGGGGCCGGGGATGGATGAGATCCCTGCCCTCCAGACGCCTTTGCTCATGTCTTCATACTCAAGTCCCCAGCCACCAGATCACACATTCCACGGTGCCAGCCTCAACTTGCCATCGTCCGTGGCATATTCCGCTGCTGCTACCAGCCACTACCACCACCCCTCCTTGAGCGCCTCCTCGAACGCCACTTTCCGCCCGCAACAGCACCGCCATTCTAATTCGCTCTCCTCTGTCCGCAGCCGAACCCCGCCTGCAGCGGGGTCCTCACACGGAAGCGAGACTTTGCTCGTGTCTGCTCCGGGTCTCTCGAGCCACCTCATCACAGTGGCCAGCACCGACCGGCGGAAGCGGCCCATGGTGGACGCACATGATGACATGCTAGGACCCCATGGGCACTTGAGCTCTCTCGATGTGCTCGGGGGGTTGGCCACGGAGTATGGCGGCAGCAGCAGTGCAGCAAGCCCCTGTGCCGATAGTGTCAGCCACAGCAGTAGCGGCATCGTCCCAGTGCTTACCCTCTCTTTGGGAGGTGGTTGTTCTATGCCGGAACGCCCTTCCCTGATCAGCACGTTGCCAGGACCCATTCGTGCCGCCCTCCCTCGTTACCTGGATATCTACTGGAAGATGGCGGACCCGTGCCTGCCGCTCATTCACCGTCAGTTGATACACAACACGGTTCAAGAAGACGTGTTACGGTTCGCGATGGCGGCTGTGGCCACGCAGCACTTGGGAAGCGGCGAGGACCGGCTCCGGGGAAATCAACTGCATGAGTTAGCATGGCAGGAACTGAAGCGGGTAAGTGTTCCAAGGCCCCTATTTCGCTGTGTCCTGCCCCTGTATACTGACGAGCCGGTTCCGCCTTCTGAACAGACACCCCAATGGAACCTCCAAACCCTGCAGGCAATCCTCCTGTGCGAGTACTTTGCGCGCTTCCGTGGCCGCAAGGTTCTCACCCGCGCCTCGAAGCCGTTTGAGTCTCTGTATTCAAGGGTGAGTACTCTGCGGTCCTTTGTCGTATCGTCATCATCTACTCCCGCGGATGAGAGCGGGCTCTGGAGCGTGGACACCTCTGCTTGGTCTCCTATTTCTTCTCCTGTTTCCGAGTCGTCCTCTCTCTGTGATGCTGCAACTCCAACCTCATCAACCATGTCTTCTTTTGCCCTGCGGCACCTGAGCCCGCTCCAGACCAGGCCCTGGGGCAGTTTCCCACCCTCCCGGGTTCGGTCATCGGCGACTTCTTCACCATTTGGTACCTCTTCCTTTTGCTCGTCCGGGCCGATATTGGCGGTCAACTCGCCCCATTCCATGGGGAACAGTCTCAATCCTCATCCTTCTCCCCTTCTTCCTGCTTTTTCGTCGCCCCCCCTTCCTTCTTTTTCGTCAAGCTCTGGTCTCGGAGCACGTCCTTCGTGGTCTTCTCCTTCTCTCTTTTCTCCCGATTGCCACACTTCTTCGTCAGCCCCAACACCCCCCATCTCTCTCCCGCCTTGTTCCCCCCAGGTTCCCGGACCAGCATACTCACTGTGCGCCCCGAACTCGCAGGTCCAGCAGTATCAAAGCTCGGCCCTCCTGGACCACGGCATGCTCGCCCCAGAACAGCAATCCATGGCCGTCCAGGAACGGTGGCAACGCTGGATCGACACTGAATCACGCCGCCGCCTTTTTGTTGCCTGCTTCTTCAGCGATGGCCACGCCGCCATCTACATGCAGCAAGGGCGTGCGGTGGATATTGATGCGCTCCCGCCAATCCCCCTCCTCGGTCGAAGCACCAAGCTGTGGGAAGCCTCGTCAGCCGAAGAATGGGCCAACACCCTCGCCGCTGATCCGCGCGCCATCGAGGCGGAGATCATGCCTCCGTTTGAGAGCCTAACTCGCCAGGACGTGGACCGGCGGCCCGCCATCGACCGCATCACCATTCTCAGCGTCCTCGAACATCGACTGCCGCGTCGTCAGCGCACCCCGCCGACAGCTTCCCTCCCCATATACTCCTCCCTATCCCCTGAAATGTCCCCGCATGCCCAGCATCTAAGAAGCCAGTTCAACTCGGAGCAACAACCCTCCTTCCTGCTCCACCACCATCAACACCACCATCAGCATCACCCCCAAGGCCACCATCACGCCCAGCAGCCCAACAGTCAACCCGGCAGCCCCCATTTCTACCCTTGCGACGCCGAAGAGCGCATCACCACCCTCTTCCCCACCTGCCCTGTCGCCAACACCTACCTCGCCCTTCACCACACCCCGCTCCACGACCTCCTCGCCGTCGCCGGCGACACGTGGGTCTTTACCCAAAAGGTTGTGGTCGCAAACTCGTTCGACGAGCAGCAGGCCCGCCTCAAACTGTGGGCTACATCCTCTGCCCCTCCCGACCCCTCGGGCCTCCCCCTCCCGGACGTCATCCGCGCCACCGTCCACGCGGCCCGCGCCATCCTCGGCTTCCTCGACCGCCAGCTCCCTCCCTACCCCCCTTCTCCTCCTCGTCACCAGCATCCCCAAAACTCACCGTACCTTCCCCAGCCGTGCCCCCCTCCCGCCTGGCTAGGCGACATGTCCGATTACTGGGCCATGTACGTCTGCGCGCTGATCTGCTGGGCCTTCTCGCACCCCGTGTGGGGCGCCGACGCCCCCGCGCTCCACGTCAGCGTCAAGCACCCCAGCATCGGCGCCGGCAGTCGGGGGGGCACGGCCAGCAGCCCCGCGTTTGGGGTCGGGCTTGGCGTGATGGCGCCCTCTCCTGCGCCGTCGGCGTCGTCGTTGTCAACGCCATCGGCAGCGGCGGCGGTGGCAGCGCTGGAGGACGATGAAGTGCTCGCGTGGCTGCGAATGGTTGCGGACGAGGGGATGCGGCCGGAGGATGTGGTGCGGGCGCGCGGGCGGCGCGAAGCTGCCGGGGTAACGGGGCTGGTCAAGCGGCGGCTGGACAGCGACTGCTTGAGCAAGGGCAGCGGGCTGTATGTGGACGCCGTTACGGTGCTGGGCAGGGTGGAGGACTCGATTGGGGTGAAGTGGTTTTGATGAGGGATCACCTTGCTTGTCCCATCACCACCGTCTCATCTTCACCCATCATCCATCAGATGACCACCACCCCCTACCATTTCGGCCCATTACCAAGGCCTTCAATGGTCTCTCACTGAGGGCCAAATACTTGGTTCTTTTGCTTCTATTCCCTCTCTTCAGGGGCCCTTTCCTTTTCGCCCCTTTCGCCTTTCACCCAGCCATTGGTTTAATGGATAGACGGATACATATATACTTGCGGACGCCTTTTTTCTTCGCCTTCCTTCATCATCCCCTTCAACTTCTTTTTTCCTTCTGCTTCCTTTTCTTCCTTCCTCTTCTTCTCCTCACTTTTCCTCTCCTTCTCTCCTCTAGGGTACGCAGGCGGGCAGCATACGGACGGGACACGGTTATGATACCTCGGCGCAGGGAACAAAAGTGGTTTGTTGGTTTGCGAGTTGGCTGGCTGGTCGATGAGTTCCTTCCTTCCCCCTTTTCGACGACAGTGAAACGAGGCTGTCACCCTCTTCTGGGGTTATCATATTTGTTCATGATCGGAACGAGAATGATTGTGATGTGTGTGTTTTTTCTTTTCCATTTTTTCTCTTTTTAGTTTTACTTTTCCTTTCCCTTTTTCTTTTTTCTCTTCTACCTGGGGCAGCCCAACCTTTCCCCTTGTTCTCTTGTACTTTTATGCAGTGTCTGTTTTGCGTTGAGCGATTGCAAGATTTTCATTCTCATGTACTATTATGAGTGAAGCAACGGGGTGAATGTAGCCTACGAGGGGGAATAATCTAATGATGAGGACATAATGATGATCAATGCTACTGGAACCGAGCATCCAAAATATGCCAGAGTGAATTTTGTGCAAGTCGATAAAAATGGGATCATGAAAGCACATGGTCCCTGCATTCCATGGATTACATACGCCCAAATACGACGGTCAGCATGCAGAACGTGAGCAGTCATGTTTTTGTCATCAACATGATATATTTAGAACCTGAGTCTAAAAATCATCTTACTTTTCCCCCTATTACCCCCGTGGTATCCAAAGCGCCATGTGTTAAAACAAGCACACCACGTCCGAGTTGATCTGCAGTACACCCCCGAACTACCCCCGCCAATAACACAAACGCCAGTAAGACCCAGTATAAAACCAAGGGTATGAACCTATCTATCTACCCGTTCCCCTCTAGAACAAGCCATCGATCTCTCCCGTCTCAGTGTCAATATCGACGTTGAGGTAGCCCGGAGCAGTCGGGAGACCGGGGATGGTCTGGATATCCGCGGCCAGAGCGTAGAGATAGCCGGCGCCGGCAGCCATGCGGACATCGCGGATGGGGACCGTAAACCCGGTCGGCGCGCCCTTGAGATCCGGGTCGTGGCTGAGCGAGTACTGCGTCTTGGCGACGCAAATGGGCAGGTTGCCGAAGCCCTGGCGGGTGTACGTGTCGACCTTCTTCTGTGCGAGCTCGCTGAACTCGACGGCGGCGGCGCCGTACATGTCGCGGGCGATCTTTTCGATGCGCTCCTGCACGGTGCCCTCGAGGTCGTAGAGCAGCTTGAAGTCGCTGGGCTTCTCGGCAGCGGCGATGACGGCGTGGGCGAGGTCGACCGCGCCCTTGCCGCCCTCTGCCCAGTGGTTGGCGAGGATGGCGTCCTCGGCGCCGGCCTTGATGGCCTCCTCGCGGACAACGTCGATCTCGGCCTGCGTGTCGGTCGAGAACTTGTTGATGGCCACCAGGACGGGCACACCATACGACCTGGCGTTGGCCACGTGCTTCGCCAGGTTGATGCAGCCTTTCCGCAGCACGTCGACGTTCTCCTCGCGGTACACGGCGTGGAGGGGAGCGCCGGGAGAGATGGGCGGGCCGCCTCCGTGGACCTTGAGGGCGCGGATGGTGGCCACGACGACGACGACATCCGGGACAAGGCCCGAGGTGCGGCACTTGATGTTGAAGAAGCGCTCACCACCCATAGTGAAGTCGAATCCCGCCTCGGTCACCACGAAGCCAGCCTTGGCAGAGTGGTCCTCGTCCGGTTCAGTACCAGCGAGCTTCAGGGCCATCTTGTCAGCCAGGATCGAGCTGTTGCCGATGCTGATGTTCGCAAAGGGACCGGCGTGAACAAACACGGGCGTACCCTCCAAGCTCTGCATCAGGTTCGGCTTGATGGCATCCTTCATCAGAGCGGCCAGGGCACCGCCGGCGCCAATGTCGTCGCAGGTGATGGGCTCGCCGCTCCTCGAGCTTGCCACAACCATCCTGCCGAGGCGCTCCCGCATATCTCCCAGGCTGGTGCTGAGGGCCAGGATGGCCATGCACTCGCTGGCAACTGAGATATCGAAACCGGTCTGGCGGTTGTGTCCCTTCTCCGTGGGAGCATTGCCGATGAGAATCCCGCGCAGGTGCCTGTCATTGACGTCCAAAACACGGCGCCACGTGATGGTATCGGGGTCAATATCGAGGCGGGCGAAGCGACGAATCTCGTCCTCGGTGAGCGAGTCGGGGTCCGTCTTGTCAATGCCGAGCTTCTTCAGCCGGCGGAACATGACGGGGGCAAAGGCGCGCTTGGCGCCCTTGGTCGGAACCAGGCGCTTGTAAAGGGCGGCGTCCTTTTGGCTGTTCTCATGGAACATGCGGGTATCAATCGCGGCGGCCAAGAGATTGTTGGCCGCCGTGATTGCGTGGATGTCGCCAGTCAGATGCAGATTGAACTCATCCATGGGGATAACTTGGCTGTAGCCACCACCCGCGGCGCCGCCCTTGATGCCAAACGTGGGACCCTGGCTGGGCTGGCGCACGTTGGCAAAGGTGACACGGCCGACATGGGCGCCCAAGGCCTGAGCGAGACCCATTGTCGTGGTGGACTTGCCCTCACCAAGAGGAGTAGGGGTAATTCCCGTCACCACGACGTAGCGGCCGTCCCGGCGGTGCCCGAGGCGCTTAAGCAGGCTGAGGTCGACCTTGGCCTTGTACGAGCCATAGGGCTCGAGTTCTGCAGGGGAGATACCGATCTCCTTGGCGATTTGTGTGACAGGCTTCGGCAGCTGCGCGCGGGAAATGGCAATATCAGAGGGAACAGGCTCCGAGAGCTTCAGAGGCAGGGGAACAATGTGCCTCAGTTTCTCTGCCTTGAAGGCCTGCGATGCCGCATCGACAACGTTGTGCAGTAGCATGGCGACCGTCATGGGGCCCACGCCGCCGGGAACGGGGGTGATGTGGGAGGCAACCTGGGAGGCCGACTCAAAGTCGACATCGCCCACCAAGCGCTGCCCCGACTTCTTGGTGGCATCCGGGATGTAGTTGGTTCCCACATCAATGACGACCACACCCGGCTTGAGCTGATCGCCCCTGACGAAGGCGGGGCTCCCGATGGCGACGACCAAGACATCGGCGTTCTTGAGGTACTGATCCAGATCCTTGGTCTTGGAGTGGCACACGGTAACGGTGGCATCGGCGTTCTTCAGGAGATAGCTGACGGGGCTGCCGACGATGTCGCTCCTCCCGAGGACAACGGCGTTCTTGCCAGCGAGGTCAACACCAGCCTCCTCGAGGAGAACCATGACGCCCTTGGGGGTGCAGGGAACGAAAAAGGGGCTGCCGCCGCGCTTGGCCAGCTCGCCGATGTTGTGGGTGCCAAAGCCGTCGACATCCTTCTCGCTGGCGACGGCTGAGGTGACGTTGTACTCGGAGACGCCCTTGGGGAGCGGCAGCTGCACCAGGATGCCGTGCACGGCGGGGTCGTTGTTGAGAGCGATGACGCGGGCGACCAGCTCGGCCTCGGTGGCCGTCTCGTCGAACTTGATGAGCTCGCACGCAATGCCGCACTGGAAGCGCCCCGTGTTAGAGGAATTGGGGCCATTGGAGAGTTTGGTCTGTCTGTGATGGGATCGCGACTTACCTCCTCCGCGGCCTTCAGCTTCATGCGCACATAGGTGGCTGCGGACGCATCCCAGTGTCAGTGTTAACAGCCGTGCTCGGGTCTGAGCGGGCTGGGTTCGGGTTTCCGAGGGGTCGTGCTCACGACATTGCGTGTATGGGAGGGAGGGCAGGGTGAGGGGTAATTGGGACGCGCATCCCGTGCGGCGGGCAGCTAGCTTACAGGAGTCGGATCGGTCGCCCACTGCAGCAATTTGGCGGTTAGTACTTTGTCACCAAATCGAAATATTGATCTGAATGCGGGCAAGGGGCGGGACGCAACGCACCTTGGATGATCTTGAGGGAGGGCTGGAAGCGCGGGTTGGCGGCCTTCTTCTCTGCGATCTCGGCGTGCAGGCGCTCGCGCACCTTGCGGGCAATGGCCGTTCCGTCGATCTTGGTGGCAGCCATGGCTCTCGTCGAGCTGGAGAATGCCCTGGGCAAGGAGGATGCTGCTGCGGGCAGGAAGCGGTGTTGGCGACGCAAAAGAGCGCTGGTGCTGCTGGTTGGGCTGAAGACGAATGGAACCCCGCGGTGGGATGTGGGACGACGTGGGGCAGCGGAGCCCAGCGCAGCCGAGCAGGGCCGCGGGAACCCGGCTGTCGCTGTCAAGCAGTAGCTGCTGGCACTGCCATTGTTGACTTCCCCTGACTCACATGCACATGCTGCTGCTGCTGGCCATGTCCGAGGAGCCGTCCGAGGGGCCAGCCCTGCACCCTGGTGGGTACGCCGTCGTTCGCTCCTAGCCGGCTGAAGAGTCGACGAGCTGGTGGTACAACTTGGTGACCTTGGATTCCTCGACCAAGATGGGCTTGCTGTTGGCGGGTGCTGTGAAAGGGGTCGGACGCCGAGGCTGAGCCGCTCAGCCGGAACCCTCTGGACGAGGCGTGAGAGAGTCATGCTTGGATCAGTCGAAGGATCGATCGCTGCTGACGCGGTGACTCTGAAGGGGGCTCTCGGGCGAGCTAATTGGTCCTCGACAGACAGAAACGCGGACACACAAGAGTCACAGGCTCGGATCCTGGCAAATATAAGGGCTTTGGCGGTGGAGAGAAAACCCTGGCTGACTCACGAATCCCTCCAGAACACCTTGCTCCGTCGACTGGGGCCGGGTCGGTAATGGATGGATCATGGGAGAGAAGAAGCTACGCTGGCTACAACAGGCTCGTGACAAGGCGTGGGCACCACGGCAAAAGCCCATGCTGCCCGGGCCTCTACGGCACCGGCATCTCTGTCCCTGGCTGGGGGAGGAGAGTGGCCAAGCGTCTGTGGGAGCGGTTGCTGAGAGCCGGGACCAGAAAACCCCCCTCGCAGTTGTCGACACGGGACCAAGCCGGTGCCAGGGTGCCGTGCTGGGAACGGAAAGGTGTCCAGCTCGCCGCGGAGAGCGTTACAGCGGGCGGTGACGGAGCTGTCCGTGCAATTCGGTAGTTGGAGAATAATCCAGGGCCAAAGTGCCTGCCTCTGCTGTCTCGTTTGCTGCAGCACCAGTTGCCAGGCTGTAGGCGGCAAAAGCTGATAACCCACGCGCGTCTGATGGAGATTTGTTGATGGCGGAGCTCCCTGGATTTTTTTTTGGCAGCGAGTGACAGGCAAACCAATCCCAGCTCAGCCGACCAAAGCTCAACTGCCAAAAACAGGAAGGCGGTCAAGGATCCTGCCATGTCAACTCGAGCCAACATCCCACCCCGAATGACTCCACTGTGTTTGTGGTGGTGGGGCACAAATCGCCCCGCGGTGGCCTATCGGCGCAGCGCACAATCTGCGGAAAAATCACTGGGCAGACAAATCCTCCACCGCAAAGAGAAGAAAGCAACGCCCTGAAAGAAGAAGCCCGCCGCCCCGCAGTAGCTCGCAACCACGAACCGACCCTGATATCCTGCATTTCCTCTGCCGAGAACCATCATCGACACTCACCCCGACGACACACCCAAAAGCCACCTCCCCAGTTTTCAATCGACCCCAAACACCGCCAAAATGAGGCCCATCTTGTTGGCCGGCCACGAACGTGCCCTGACCCAGATCAGGTTGGTCGCCCCGCGTCCCGTCCAAGTCCCAGGGAGGAGGAAGAGGAGGCGAAGTTCGGGATTCGGCCTGCTCACCCTGCTCTAGATACAACCCCGATGGCGACCTCATCTTCTCCGTCTCCAAGGATCAACAAATCTGCGTGTGGATGGCGCATAACGGCGAGCGTCTCGGGACGTACCGCGGCCACCAGGGTGCCATCTGGACCATCGACGTCGACCCCACCTCCACCATCCTCGCCTCGGGCTCCGCCGACAACACAATCCGCCTCTGGGACATCAAGACCGGGAAGTGCCTCAAGACATGGGACTTCCCCACCGCGGTCAAGCGCGTCGAGTTCAACGAGGACGGCACCAAGCTGCTCGGCGTCACTGAGAAGCGCATGGGGCATCTCGGCACCATCGTCGTCTTTGATGTCAAGATCGACGTCGACGCTGAGCAGACCGACGAGAAGGAGTTGACCATCGTGTGCGAGGAGAGCAAGGCGACAGTCGCCGGGTGGAGCTACCTGAGCAAGTACATCATTGCGGGCCACGAGGACGGCTCCGTCTCCCAGTACGACGGCAAGACGGGCGACCTCATCTACAACATCCCCATCCACGAGCTCAACCAGCAGATCACCGATCTCCAGTGGTCACAAGACCGGACATACTTCATCACGGCCTCAAAAGACAAGACTGCCAGGGTGAGTCCTCGGGTCCCTCAAATCCCAATTCTAGTGGGAACCACAGTGCAATTAACTGACATTGCCCCTCCCGCAGCTCATCTCCGCCAAGGACCTCGAGATCCTCAAGACCTACACCGCCGACACGCCCCTCAACAGCGCCGTCATCACCCCCAAGAAGGAGTTTGTTATCCTCGGCGGCGGCCAGGCCGCCATGGATGTCACCACCACCGCCGCCCGCCAGGGCAAGTTCGAGGCCCGCTTTTACCACAAGATCTTCGAGGACGAGATCGGCCGCGTGCGCGGCCACTTCGGCCCCCTCAACACCGTCGCCGCCGACCCCACCGGCAAGGGCTACGCCAGCGGCGGAGAGGACGGCTACGTGCGCGTGCACGCCTTCGACAAGGGCTACTACGACTTCATGTACGAGGTGGAGAGGGAGCGGCAAAACAGGCTGGCGGCGGCCGCCAGCGCTTGAGAAAACGGCAGTCGGCGTGATTTGATGACGAGCGGTGGTGGTCGTGGGTCGGCATTTGCTTTGGCGTTCAGGGACTCAAGCTTGGGGGGCGGCGGCGGCGGATCAAGATGAAGGGAGAAGGGGGAGCCTTCTCGGGATCCTTTTCAGGAGCCGTTTCCTTGGACTTTGGAAGAAAAAATTGGCTCTTCACCCAAGGTAGTTTAGGTTGCTATGTAGACTCGGTCCTGCGTGCTCCTTCCTTTCTCTCGGTTAGGATGCGGATACCCCTGCATTGGCCTGTCTTTCAGTCGTTCCATTGCTGCTGGGACCTTCGTGGTGGTCAAAATCCATAATCACCGAGGCGAGGACATCCCGAGGTGTGCACAGGTGCTATCTAAATCGTGTCCTATTGTTCTCCTCGCGGGGTTCGCCCGACTGTTACTGCACCAAGTCTGCGAGCAAGGTTATCTGATAATAGTAGGTAGCTCGGTAGCTCTCGATCAACCAAAAAGTGAAAACACCAACACCGAAACGCCCCCTCACTTTCCTTCTAACAACCGCCCTACAGCATTGTCCAGGCTCCGCAACGGCGACAGACGAATGTGCCACCAACGGGGCAAGGGGGAAACGATTCCCAAAGCTGGCCCTCACAGAACCGAAATCAGACAAAAAACTGCTGCCTGCCTGCCCACTAAATCATCGCCCCCTTCTATGTCCCCCACCCAGACTCCTCGAATCCAGCTTTTAGTCTTGCACACACGCAACAACACGGCATCTCTCATTTCTTCTTGCCCTTGGACTTGCCCTTTGAAGCGGCCGCGGTCGAGTTGGTGGACGCGACGCTGGACGCCCGCGACGGAGAGGTCGAGTTGGCCTTGCTGCCCGTCGCTGACTTGACATTGTCAAGAGCCTTATTCTGCAATGGGTGTAAGTAATAGTCCGAAGAGAAAGAGGCGGGGAGGCAAGGGTGCTTGCTCACCTTGACACCATTCGCCTTGGTCTTCTTCTTGGCCGGGGCCAGGCCGAGGACGCTGTCCTCGTCGTTCTCGTCGTCGTCGAGCTCCCGCTTGACCTTTCCGTTGGCAGCGCCGTTCGACTTGGTCGGGTTGGCGTCCTCAAACTCCTTCACCACGGTCGTGAGCAGCGTGTTGCAGCGACGGCCCAGCTCGGTCGGCGTCCGGCTCAAGAAGAACCAGTCGAACCGGAAGAGCGGGCTCTCCCGGATCTCGTCCCGGATCTTCTCGTAGATGCCCTCCGAGTCCACGCCGTGCTTGTCTAGGAGCACGAGCAGGAACCGGTCCTCCTCCTCGGTGTACACCTTCTTGTTGGTGGTTGAGACGGAGTAGCTGATCTTGAGCTGCTGGAGGGGCACGCGGTACTGGCCCATCTTTTTGCGCAGCATCTTGCGTTGGTGCTCAATCTTGCGCATCCGCTCCTCGCCATCTTCGATGATCTTAAGGTACTTGGTGTAGTCCGGGATTTCCGTGTAGCGCTGCCAGAAGACCTTGGCATATGCCTTGACCTCCTGGGGCGTCTTGCTGTCGACCTCCAAGGCAATCCCTTCATAATCGGACCGCCCATAACGCCCGGAGCCGTTGACGAACTGCTGGAAATCACGCCGGTTCCAGTCGCCAAAGCCCTGCTGGGCAAGTTTCTGCTTCTCCTCCTGCTCCTCCTCGGTGAGGGCGGTGGCACCGTCGATCTCCTGCTGGTCAAGGGCCCTCTCGGCCTCACGATCGGATAGATTCTCGTCGTCCCCGTCGGGGAGAGGGACCTTGTACCCAATCTCCTTGCGGTAGAACGCGGTTTCCCGGTCCTGGAGGTCGCGGAGTCGAGGGGGATAGAATTGGTAGTCGTGGACCGGGACTTGCTTGGGAGCTCGGGGCGCTTTGGGCTTTGCGTCGGCTGTCCGGCCGCCGGTGTGCAGAGCTTGCTTGTAGTACTTGTCGATCGAGTAAATCTGCTCCTTACGCTCGCGCTTGGCGGGGTTGATCCAGTTGATCCCGATATCCTTCTTGCGTGCCGCAAAGTCCTCTCCGTTCCATTCGTAGGCGGATTCTGACGTGAACTTCTGGAGGTCGTCGATACCAAGCTTCTCGTACCTGGCATTGAGCTCCTTGGTCCGGGTCGCACCCGCCTGCAGAATGGCATCGATGTCGTCGTCGTTCAGATCCGTGCCCTTCTCCGCCAGCGCTCCGAAGGCACCCTTCGACTTGAACACCTTCTCGGCACCATGCTGAATCATGGAGAGCAGCTCGTCCTTGTTGGCCGCAGCCTTTGCCGCCGCTTGGGCACGGCCTTGCTGGATGACGAGCTGATCGAGGCGCAATTTCTGTGCTGCGCGCTCCAACACCTTCTCCTCGATTGCGTTGTCCGTCACAAAACGATAAACGACCACCTGCTTGGTTTGGCCGATGCGGTGAGCTCGGTCCATGGCCTGCAAATCGGCCTGCGGGTTCCAGTCGCTGTCGTAGAGGACAACAATGTCGGCCGTCGTCAGATTGATACCGAGACCGCCAGCCCTTGTCGTCAGCAGAAAGATGAACTTTTCCGAGTCGGGCTTGTTGTACTCGTCGATGGCGGCGATACGGTCCTCATGGGCGGTGCTACCGTCGATACGGCAGTACTTGTAGCCTCGGAACACGCAGTAGTCCTCCAGAATATCCAGCAGACGACTCATTTGGGAGAAGATGAGCACGCGGCTACCCTGCTTCTGCATTCTCTTGAGCAGCTTGTCCAACACGATCATCTTGCCGGCGTTGTCCACGAGATGCTCGTCCGTAGTGTACGGCGGGCCCGGCTCGGCACCTTCGAATAGGTAAGGGTGATTGCAGCACTTCCGGAGCTGCATCACGATGTTGAGCAGTCGCGTCTTGGACTCGCGCTTTCCGCCGGCCCCGTTAACGGCGTCGATGTCCTTTTCGAGGATCTTCTGATACCACTTGACCTGCATCTCCGACATGCCAATGTACACATTGACCTCCTTTTTCGGCAACAGGCTCTTTTCCACGTCGCTCTTGACACGGCGAAGCAGGAAGGGCCGGAGGACACGGTGCAGCTGCTGAACAACCGTGTCTTGGTCGCGATCCTGACCCGAGAACCACTGGTCGAAGGCCTCGGAATCTCCGAACACGTCGGGGAGAAGGAAATTGAGGAGGGCCCAAAGCTCGTGCAGGTTGTTCTGAAGAGGCGTGCCGGTGATCAGGAGGCGGTTTCTCGAGTTGAACATGCGGATGACCTGAGCCAACGATGACTCTTCGTTCTTGATGCGGTGAGCCTCGTCAATGATAATGTACTCCCAGGCAAACTTTCGGAGGTGGGCCTTCTCGCGGAGAATCATCTCATAGCTGGTGACGCAGACGTCGAAGTTCTCGTCGACCAGCCGATCGTTGATGAGCTGGTGGCGCTCCTCCTTGGCGCCCTGAAGGACGAGCACGTTGACGTCTGGAGTCCACTTGGCGAACTCGCGCTTCCAGTTGTCCAGGGTCGACTTGGGGACAATGACCAAGTGAGGGCCAGTGATTCCCATGATGTGGCGGAGGTACCCCAGGAAGGAGATGGTCTGCAGTGTCTTGCCCAATCCCATTTCGTCGGCAAGAATGCCCGAAATGCCGTTCTCGTGGAGCGAGATCAGCCAGTTAAGGCCCGCAACCTGGTAGTCCCTCATGGTGCCCTGGATGAAGGCGGGCGAGTCACGGAAGACGGTCTCGGCAGATCCGCCGTGCTTCTCATCCTTGAGCAGCTCAGCATCCTCTTCGGCTTCGGTCCGGCGGCGCCTCTCGCTAGTGGCGCCACCCTGACGGCCGCCGCCTTTCTTCTGCTGGGCCGCCTCTTCATTCTGGCGATCGATTTCGGACATGATGTCGCGGATCTTAGGGTCAGGGTTGGTCTCGATGAAGTGGCGAAACAGGTCGGTGAGGCCCAGGAGGTATCGGAATCGGCGGAGGGTATCATCTTCCTGTCGGAAAGTCAGCTGCAATTCGCCCATCTCGATGTTGGATGGCCGATCCCACCTTTGACTCGCCCAGCCGGTCGTGCTTCTTGCCAAAGATACTCCTACGTAGCTGGTTGGCTTCTGAGCGCCTCTTGCGGCCGTCGGCAACGGGCTCGCCAACTACGCTGCTGGCAGTGGTGTTGGGATTCGTGTCGGAGTCTGTGTAATCGGGGGTCTCGTCGACATCCTACGGCACCAACCTGTTAGTTGGTTCTTCCTCCCTCCCACCTCTACCGTAGGGCCGGGCCAACGCGCCGCGGGATGAGCAGCGCGCGGGGAAGCAAGGCATCATACCATGTCGTCGGCGGGCTGTGGAAGATGGGCGGGTTCGGGCGCATCAGGCATTGACGCGTCGGTGTCGTTGCCGCTCTGCCGCGAACGGGGAGCCATGGTGGCGGCGCTGCCCTGGATGCAGCGCTGGGGCTGCTTTACGCGACTTAGACGCGCTCGTGGGTGTCGGTGCGTTTGCGCGACAAACCGAGGTATCCTGCGCGCGTGGGGATGTTTGAGCGATGGGCGTGCCTCTCGTGGTTGGGATTTCGTGACGGGCAGGACGAATGGTCCGAGGATGACGGTTGAAGATGGGTGGGTGCTGTGCAGGGTGCGAATTTCTGGAGGTCGAGGAACCCCAAGAGGGCCAAACCGCGTCCCCAGCCAATCACAGCCGCCACCCGGCGGAGGGGATTGAGCAACGGTCGATTCGCGGGACATACCACTGTGTAGCCCATAAAATGGGGTCCCTCCGCAGCCTTAGAAGGGGCGAAAGAAGTGGCACCAACCGCAATGGACTCACGAAAACTTCTGGTATTCTGGTATCTAACAGCATGACGGCCATCAGAATGTGCCGAGAGACTACCAGATATCCCGTACGTCCTCTCCCGCCAGGAGGGTGTGACTGGATGTACCTATGTACTCTGTACCTCCACCCTCGTACATGCCTCGCGAAAATAACAAGTTGAGTGAACATCTGCAAGCTATATAAAATGGTCATCGGTGCCTGCTTTCCCGAGAATCTACTTAAAGCCATTCTTTCCCTTTCTCCTTGCCCGAAGCGAGGGTTTCGAGTGAAAAGCCTTGCATGCTGGTCGTGTCCAGGACTTGAAGAACAGGCGGGTTTGACTGCTAAGACACCTGGCAAACCACGACGGCGAGATGAGCCAAGCCAGGAGAAACACGTGCACACCCCACAATGCTTGCCCACGCAACCTGCAGATGGCAGACGGAGCAAGAGTGGAGCATGGCGCCAATGAGGATGTGCCGTCGCCGCTTTTGCTTCGCCTGAGCTCAGATGACTGAACAACCGAACACAGTGCAGGGGGGCTTTGTTGGCCACTCAACCCATCGCCAGTTGCAGGCTCCGAAGCCCAACGACAATCTCGGCCCAGCGCTTAAGCACACGACCTTCTTTTCCTCGAGAGGCAGAACAATCCGGAGTGTCGCTAGATATCCTCCGTACTCAACTCCACAACGACGTCAAGAGCCAGGCCTCCCTGCCCTTCGCCGCACGCTGCAACCCGAAGCTCAGGGTCTCCGCTTTGGCCCACATCCACCGCCTTAGTTCCTCTTGGTTTAGTGAAAACCCCTCAATCAGCCGGGTCGGAACATCCCCTCCACGCCCTGGGGCAGTGAGCAATACCCAACGACACCGGGCGAGACATCTCACGTCATTTCGCCAGCCCTCCGAAGAACACGCCCGGGTGGTCGCGCCAGAAATGAGCGTCGAGTCGACCGAGCTGCTCGAGGCCTTCAAGGCCGCCGCCCTGTCGGTGACGAAACTCTACAAAACTTCAGCCCAGGCCCAAACCAAGTCACGCGCCGATGGATACCAAGACTGTCTGGAGGATCTGATAGCCTTCCTCGACCGGGAGCACATTGGCTTGGAGGCCGGCGATGGGCAACGAATCCGCCGATGGGCGACGGACCGGACGGACGGGCGAGATGCCGTGTCCCCGCCCCTCGAAAGCGAAGACGAAGCAGAACGGTCCGACGCTCCTGTCTCATCATCGCCCCAGATGCAGCGCGCCGTTCCCGCGGCAGTACAACGACTGAGGGAGAAGGACGAAGTCCGGCTGAGGGATTCTTCGGCACCCCCAATCCTCACGACGGTGCCCGTCCCCCCCAGCCCGGCCGCGGAGGAAATCGAGATCACGGTCCCCTCGCAAGAAGCATTCAACTTTCAAGCCTCGCACCCTTATCCCCACGACGAAGCCTTGCGGCTTGCCAACCTGAACCTCTCCGACCCTCAGACCATCAGCCCGTCGAACACCCGGGCAGCGCTACGAAGTG
This sequence comes from Staphylotrichum tortipilum, assembly GCA_033296695.1. Taxonomy (NCBI): domain Eukaryota; kingdom Fungi; phylum Ascomycota; class Sordariomycetes; order Sordariales; family Chaetomiaceae; genus Staphylotrichum; species Staphylotrichum tortipilum. The sequence goes on along the minus strand of MU855320.1, from coordinate 81,310 downwards.
CGAGGACCAGGACCGCCCGGACGACGGCCAGGAACTCGCTCGGGAGGGGGGCAGGGCAAAAACGAAAAGTCAACCTCGCCGAGATCTTTGACCTCGGCAGCCTCGACCACGGCAACGGCAGGGACATGTTCGGGGGCGGGGGGAAGCGCGGCCGATTCACATGACGACCCGGCCCGGCATATCGTACACGACGCCTTTTTTCAACCACGGGATCGTGGGGGGGTTTTCTTTTTGCGGGAGGAATGGGAGGCTGTTTACTTGCATTGCATCGCATTCCTGGGAGCGCATGGGCACAGGCACGACAACGGATACCGGCACGGGTTATTTACGAATATGGCCATCTGGGGCCGGTTAAGGAAGGGAGGCAGGGGAGGGGGGCATTACCTAGATGGAGCATATCGGGGCGTTTACTCATGATACCTTGATACCACGCAGGACGATATGATATCTTTTTTTGTGTTTGGAATTTTGTAAGCCATTGTGGGCCTGTTTGAGAGTCGTCTTGTGCCTGACAGGCCCGCCGTATATATAACCTCCCTCGACCATGACGGATGAAGGAGCAAGCAGGCATTCGTCAGCATGTATCTGGTTTCTTCTGGCTTAACGCACTCTGTGTTTGGGGATATTGATGCGAGGCACATAAGACATAACTTGGGACAGGGGCGCTCTGATCCACACGAGCGATGAGGGCCATCACCAAGCTCGAGGTATGATGAATGTTCCCTTGTGTCCGCCCTGGAAGGTTCAAGTGGTCCCAGAAGTTGAAGTCGGGGCAGAAAAACTGCCTGGGGCAAAGGGGACAACCCTCGGCAGAGAGCCAGCCTCAGGCTCGTCAACCCACCTGCTGTATTTGTGCAAGCATCACAAAGGCGCCCTACCCCAACCCAACAGGTTGGGGTAAGGGGAGCAATGCCCACCAGAACCGACCCCCCTGCCCCATCAACCCACCAATTGTGTAAACATCAAAGACGCCCTCGACTCCAGGGCATCAACAGCGGCTCTCTTATCCCTCCACGACTACAGCCCACCCCAACTATCCACCCTCACCGCTAGCAATGACAATCGAGCGCGGACATGTGACCCAGCACGGGGCGTCGAGGAGCAACGTCTGGGGATATATCGTCCGAGGCTTTGCGGGGGAAGGCGAGGACGAGCACTGACTTATTTACTGCAAACGGCGAAGGGGGGCACGGAGTGTCAACAAGGCCAAGAAGGAGGGGCTGATCGTCAAGATCTGCAAGGAGGAGAGTGCGGGGATGAGGAAGGGGGCGTTGCGGAAGTTGAGAGGAGGAAATCCGGTCAGGAAGGAGGAAAGACGGCGTGGTGAAGAAAAGAAGCCAGGCACGGAGGGGGCGGGGTCCCGAGGGGCGGGCGGGAGTCGCGATCGTAAGGTAAGCAAAGCCCATCCATCCATCATCGTTGGGCCGTGTGGTGAGTCAATATCAGAGAGCTCGTGTTGGGCGACGCAGGAGCATCAAGCGACTGCGACGCAATACGCTGTAAAGTGTGCCCCTCCTCCCCCTCCTCCCCCTCCTCCTCCTTCCTCTGGCACTCTCGTCAGTCAGTCAGTTAGGCCGGCTAGGTGGTCAGCCGACCGACGGGGGGGTGTGGTTGGAATCCGGTCCCAACTGCCATCGGCCATCGGTGCACGGGGGCTTGGGCCCCTCCGATGTGCAGTCAATCTGGCGATCTGTGCTGGGCGTGACCGGAAGCTTATTGGAGACATTTCCGATAATACGGGAATTGCGAGTCGACACAGCAGGCCCGGCTGTCTCATCGGGGGCCGCGTCTTGGGCGGCTTCGTAAATTAAGCGCAGGTGTGTCCAACCCGCTCTTTCGTGTTCGGTGATTTTGGAAGGCCGGGGGTGGTGTGCGTGGTGTGTGTGATGGCAGTCGAGATCTTGCTTTCTTTCCTTGAAGCTTGAAACCAAAGAGCAAGCAGCATCAGCATGTGTCAAGCAGGAAGCGGCTTGGAAGGAGTCCTCAATTGGCAGCCGACTTTGGGTTTGCAGGGGCAATGGGCGTCTGCCAGGGATGTGCGAATCATTGGGCCTTCTGCGGGGACTGGGACGACGCATGCAGGGGCCGGACGGGCAGCAGCACCAGCGCCAGCCAAGCAGGACGCGGTGGTCTCGCGTGGTGCTGGGGTGTGTGACAGGACGACTTGCTCCTCGGGGGCTCGCCATGCCGCAGCTGAATCAACATAAACAACGCCACACAGGCTTCGCTGGCTGTGGCACTGACTGCTGCTCGTCGCTCATGGGACACGAGCAGGCCGTGGACACGACGCGAATCAGACGTCTCTGAACAACCAGGCCGTCGTCTCTGCTTGGAGAAGTCCGGGAGCTCGGGTTCCAGCCTCGATGGGCGCTCGATGGTGGATCCCTGCTCCGCATCCCCGGTCAAGATCTGGAAAGAATCGGGCCTCCTGAGCCAGGGAGCGCGGCGGCGCCATGGCCCATGGCGGTTGGCTAGCGCGCCGCTCATTTCCTGCTCTCCATCTTGAAGTGCCCACTTCCTCGTCCGCCTCACCTCACCTTCCTTGCCTTGATCCTTCCGTCGCTCACTTCACTCGTTGCCCGTAGCTGCTGTCGCTCGTTGCCGCGTGAGACTCGCCCATTCCGTGTCCGTCCGTGTTGACTTACCTTGAGGGACTGTATATCAGCCTTGCACGTTTAACTGACACCCGGCTCAGCTCCCCTCCTCTCGTTTCTCCCACGCTCGCTGTCTTCTTTTTTTTTTTTGCCGAGTTTTTTAACTGCATATCGTTCCGTTCATCAACATGAAATCCTTCCTGCTCCCGCTCGCCGTCCTGGCCTCCTCGGCCATGGCCCAGACCACCTCGGCCTGCGGCGCCGACTACATCGTCGATGCCTGCCTTAGTTCGGAGAGGGCGAAGCTCGAAGCCTGCAAGGGCACCGACTACGGATGCCAATGCGCCCAGTGGCAGAACATCATCACGTACGAACTCTCCTCACACGCACCGGCACCGAACCGGGTCTCTCGTCCGATGTCCACGATATCGGACTGTCTGTTTCGTGTGTGCGGCTGTTTCGCTAACCCGTCCCACCTCGGCACAGCTGCTACAACAACTGCCCCAACGATCCCCGCCAGCGTGAGCCACTCCTCCTTCTTCCTCCAAGCAACAAACAAAACCCACCACCTTTCCCCCATCCATCCAATCCACTGCTGACACCCCCCAAGACAGCAGCGCCGGCCAGCGCGACATCTTCTGCGGCTACGCGAGCCAGTTCCCTTCCTCCTCCTCCACCATCGCGGCCCCGAGCAAGACCACCTCGACCCCGGCCAAGAGTACAGGCAACACCGAGGAGGGCCAGAACTCGGCCTCGGCCAGCCAGTCGGGCACCGGCACCGCCACCTCGAGCAGCAACGGCGCCGCCAACACCAACAGTGCCGCCGACCTCGCCCTCAACGCCGGCAGCGTGCTGGCTGCCGTTGCCGGCGTCGCTGCGTTCATCCTCTAAACGTGGGGAGGCATCGTGGGGTCGTGCTGCTGCTCTCTTCAGGCCTCAAAAGTTTGTTGTTGGTTTTTGGTTGGGGGACACTTTTTTAGGATTGGGAGGGGGGAACGTGGGTGTGTGTGCGTTGGTTGTGTGAGAGAGTTGGCTGACTATCAGCGAACCCCATCCGTGGAATGCTCAAGGACGTCTTGGGGAAGGGGCGGGCCAACACCCGACCTGGGCCTCGAGGTCGGGCTTTGACTAATATCTAATGTTGGGACCGGATGCTAATTTAGTAATTGGGAGTATGGGTGTGTGTTCTGCCATCCTTCTACACACACAAACAAGTTCAGGCGTCCCCTTTCTTTGCCTCATGCAGTGTTTTGTTTTTGTGGTTGGTGGCACACGCGGGGCTCAGAGAGGATTCCGAATGGAGGACGTACCCGTCAGACCGTGACACGGACTGTCGGTGTCCCATTGGTGCTCGAGTGGTTGGATTGGGCTTGGACTGGGCAGGAACACGGGTTGGCTTGATGCCCATGCCAGAGCACATCCAGGGGAACCTGGACACCCACTCCGCTGATGCAAACCAGCATGCAGAGGGTGGCATCTAAGGCATGACGAGTCAACACCAACAACTGTGGATCACTCGAAAAGGAGGCAGGAAAATATGGGATGTCTTCCCCCAGGGCTTTCCGATATGTCCTACCTCTTCATCGCCTCTCAGTTGCGGGCTTGCAGACATGATTGGGTCGCAGGCCCCGTATGTCTTTTGTGGCATGTGCCTGTAGTGGTTATGCGCTTTTGGAAGGGGCAACGGCGATGGGGGTTGAGGGGAAGAGAGAGATAAAATGAAAATAAAAATAATGAAATAAACTCACAAAAAGCTCGCCGCCTAGCCCCCCTCGCTGGTCGAGAGGAGGTAGGCAGTTACGAAAACCTTCTTGTGATTCTTGTGGAAAATTTTGCGTCGCTGCCTGTGAGTATAACCCGCGACATTTCGGTTGCTGAAATCCCCCGCCGTGAACCCTCCTCCCAAAGCCGCTTGACCACAGCGCCGGTGTGCTCGCCGAATGTGGTCCGTTGATTGGGAGGAGGCGGCGAGAGTAGAAGTGCCGGGGGTGGTATATACACTGCCAGTTGGGGGGGGTGGTGCGGGTGCTGGTGGAAGGAAGGAGGTTGGGGTTAGGATGAAAGTGACGGGGGTCAAGGATGAGGACCTCTCAGGGGGAAAACGGCGCTCGAGGGCGTTTTGATTGTGGCCTCAGTGATCAGGTTTGCGGCTCTGCCTGATTCGGATGCCGCGGGCTGTTTTTGCATGTCCATCCAGATGCTCCCTCCGTTCAGGGGTAACGGATTCGGGTGTGAACTAGAGGGTTGCGCCTCGAGCCCTCCACAACAAGATGGCACCACAGCAACACTTCCGTATTGTGATTGTATTCCTCTGAGATCTGGAGCCATATAAGATGGTGTGTCACCCAAAATCAAGAATAACGTATAGCTGTAACCCACAGCCCAACCAATCTAACACGAAGAGTATCACGCCATAGTGTTCGCCTCGAGGGACTACCCACCAAGTACATGATGCTAAAGACCACGCCGACCACCCGTGCTCATCAATGTGATCTTCTGCTTCTTCTTCTTCTTGCCGCCTCCACCGGCGCCTCCACCAGCGCCTCCACCAGAACCCCCGGCCACAGCCGCCGCGCTGCTCGCAGCACTCTCTGCCTCGATCCCGAACGCGTCAAGCTGCTCGGCAAGGTCGACAGCGCCAAGCGTCTCCCGCACATCGGCGTCCTTGAGCCACCCGTCATCCACCTGAGGCCGGCTGGGCAGAGCCTCGGGCGGACCTCCAACCAACGGTGTCCCCCAAACGGTCCTACGGCCCGAAGGACTGGTGCTCACGTCCGACAGGGAGGAGAAACCCGCCCTTGGGTTCGGAGGGGTGGTACCTTCGGCACCGAGCGGGAGGAAGTCGTTCATATCGACGGCAGGCTCATGAAGATCCGAGTTCCCGAACCGCACTGTCACGCCCTCGTCGGGCACGCCAAAATTCCGCCTGGCATCGCGGATCGCAGCAGCCTCAATCCTTTCAGCTTGAAGCCGCTCCCGCTCCTCTTGCGTGGCCTTCTCCTTGTTACGTCTCCGGCGTCTCTCGATCTCGTCGGCAAATGTGGCGAGGATTTCGGGCGAGACAATATCCGTCCAGTCGCACTCCAAAAAGCTGATGAGGCACCCGCGAGGGAGATGGCCCAGGTATTTTGCCCGCTTTCGCAGAGCCTCGTCGACCACATGGCCAGTCGAGATGTGCTCAACCCTGGGAAGGAGGGTGGACGGGAAGCTAGAGAAGGATCCGTATTTTGTCTTCAAAATCCGGATGTCAAGAGGCGAGAGGTAGAGGTGCGGGGGAGACGTGTAAAAGTAGAAGTCGTGCTCAGCCTGCTGCGACTGGCTTGGTCCAGGCGTTGCGGTCTCCAGTGCGGCTGCCTTTTCTGTTTCGCCAAGCTCGGCCACCTTCTCCTTCGCGGTCTTGATCGCCCGGATGGCCTTCTGCGTCCACTCATTATCCTCGTGATAAAGGAGCTCGTCCTCGGTCTCCTGCTTGACGAGATTCTCGATTTCGCAATCGAACTGCTCGGCCATGTAGTCGGTAGTGCCCCTCATGATCCTCGCATAGTCCAGGACGTTTGCCGCGAAGTGCCACGGGACATCCTCACGAGAGTCGAGGACCTCGGCCGCGCCCTCCTTTGGCAGCGCTAGTGTGCTCTTAGTGCCGCGCACCATGAGGCGGAGAATGACATCGTCACCCTTGCGAGGCAGCGAGCACTCCTGGCCCGCGTAAAACCTGACCGGGCGGACGTCCGAGAGATAGATGGTGTCCTCGCAGATGGGGCATTTCCTCCACCGGGTCTGTTTCTTCTCCGGTTGATCGCCGGTGCTGGTGTTCATAAACCGCATCAGGCAGGGCAGGCAAAAAATGTGGCCGCACTTTGCCATCCGCGGCGCGACGGGCTCCGAGAGGCAGATGGGGCATGACGCCTGCTGCGATTCGGCCGAGGCGATAACCTGGAGGACATCGGCCCAGTCAATGTGCTCGTCGGCATCGGCAGCCTGCGAGGCGTACTTGCCCCCAGGATTCACGACAAAGCGGTAGTTCGCATGGATGTAGTGGGCTTTATCGGCGGCGTGGTAGCCGGACCCGACGCCCCACGAGGGGTTGCGGCGGTAGGAGCGGGAGTACGACGTGTGGGAGCCTCCGTGCGGGCGTGGCGGCAAGGCGTAGTTCATCAAATGGGTGATGGATGTTTGGCCACGCCTGCTCGACGGGTTCCGGAGGGCTCGAATCTCGGCCATTGCGTCCTCCTGGTCAATATGCATCGAGTCCCCCTGCATGCCCGGCCGCCTCTTGTTGCGGTGCTGGCTCCTCGAGGCCTGGCCCTTCCGTGGGATTTGCTGGGGGTGTGATGGACCTTGAATCTGGCGGCGGGCCGCGTCGAAGACTAAGTTCGAGGCGGGAGGGGCCGATGGCGGATGGTTCGGGGTTGTAGGGGCGAGCGGCGCCTTGGATGGTGCAGATGACGTCGGGTTCATGGTGGCCGCTCTAGAGAACTGCAACAGCTCGGTGTTGCTTGCGCATGCCGTGGCCTGCACAGGCAAGGTGTGGCAGATGCTAACAGAGGACCGTCAGTTGTGGTCCAAAGCCGATGACCGTCAAAAGCGCCAGCGCCGCCGAGGGCAGAAGTCCCATACCCAGCAAGGTGTCCAGCCTCGAGGCCGAGACTGCGGAGGCCAGGATTGCGCGTTTGAAGGTAAGTGCCCTCGCCTCGAGCTGGATGGAAATGGAGCCTAGGGTCTTCTCTATGGTTCGCCAAAGGGAGCGGATGTTGTTTGGGAGGGGCCCAGTCTGGACCCCACGGAGGTTTGGCAGCGGAAGGCGGAGGAGAAGGACGAGTCACGGTCTCGCGGGGCAAAATGTCGAGGTTTGGGGCCGCTATTGGGCGGTGTCGCACCCTGTCAGCTGACCCGCATGCACTCGGTGCGGTGCAGGGGAAGCCCGCCAGGCCACCCGCTGCTGCGGCTGTCAGAGCGGAGGACTCCAGTCTCAATCACAGCTGTTTCACTGCACTGAAACAAAGCACAGTTCCAAGCCAAAACAAAACATTAACAATATGCGAAGCTGCTGCCCCGTGTGCAGAAATAAAAAAGACGAGCTATCATAATGGGGCTGGATATCGCAATCACTCAAACCTCCCACGCACACACCCAAATACCATCTCCGTGACCCAAGCTTTGAGGCAAACAGACCACCAAGTATAAGACGACGACGCAACCCCTCCATACATGACATGACAACGAAAATACCACCGCCCTTCTCCTTCTCCATCAAACTTCGGTCCGCGAACCTCATCATGCGGTACAGGGAAGGAAACCAAGGCCGAGCAGCACGGGCTCGGCAAGAGTCGAGGATAGTGCAAACTAGTGCTGCCGGCTCGACAGCTGCCGAGCAACTCAAGCAAACTTGTGCTTGAGCTTGCTGAAGAAGCCGCTGATCCTGTTCTTCTTCTTCTTTTCCGAGGTGGCGTGGCCGTCCTGCGCCTTGTCCGTCGTCGTCGTCGAGGTGGCAGCGGTCGTGGAGCCGTTGGTAGCTGGCTGTGACTCCTCCACCTTGGCAGCCTCAACTGGCGCAGCCGGCTCGGTCGCTGCGGGTTGCTCCTCGACGGTGGGCTCAGCAACAACCGGTTCCGGCTCGGCGGGATTAGCTTCCTCAGCGGGCTTGACCTCCTCAGCAGACTTGGCCTCCTCAGCAGGCTTGGCCTCCTCGGCGGGCTTGGCCTCCTCAGCAGGCTTCACCTCCTCGACGGGGACGACCTCCTTGGCGGCTTTGACCTCCTCGACGGGGGCGGCCTCCTCAGCAGGCTTGACCTCCTCAGCGGGGGCGACCTCCTCAGTAGCCTTGACCTCCTCGACCGGGGCGACCTCCTCAGCAGGCTTGGCCTCCTCAACAGGGGCAGCCTCCTCAGCAGCCTTGACTTCCTCGGCGGCCGGGGCCTCCTCAACGGGCTTAGCCTCCTCAGCAGGCTGAGGAGCCTCGACTGCGGCGGCGGTCTCTTCCTCGGCAGCCGCCTCCGCTGGCTCGAGCTTCTCGAGGAGCTCCGCCTCGACCTCCTTCTTCTCCTCCACGGCGGTGGCGTTGGCAGCAGCCTCAGGGCTGGCGCTGGCCTCCTCAATGGACTCCTTGACCTCAGCCGGAACCGCCGCAGCAACCTCAGCAGCCTCCTCCGCGGGCTTCACCTTCTCGAGGAGCTCGGCCTCAACCTCCTTCTTCTCCTCGACGGCGAGGGTGTTGACAGTGGCCTCAGGGCTGACACCCGCGGCCTCGATGGACTCCTTGACCTCAGCCGGAACCTCGGCGGAGATATCAGGGGTCTCCTCCGCAGGCTTGACCGTCTCGAGGAGCTCGGCCTCAACCTCCTTCTTCTCCTCCACAGCAGCAGTACTGGCGGCAGCCTCAGGGCTCGCGCCGGCCTCCTCGATGGATTCCTTGACTGCTGCCGGAACTTCGGGGGAAACCTCCGCGGCAGCGGCCTCTTGGGCGGCCGGAGCAGCAACCTCCTCGGCGGCAGCGGGCTCGGGCTCGGCCTTCTCCGTCTCGGCGGCAGCAGCTCCTTCGGAGGCCGCGGGCACCTCGGCGACCTTCTCGAGGAGCTCTTCCTCGACGGTTGCCTTCTCCTTCACCTCCTCGGCGACGGCGCTTGCCTCCGGCTCGACATGGGCTTCTTCTTGGCTCTCCTTGACAATCTCGGGCACCTTGGGCTCCAAGGGAACCTCCGCAGCCAGGGCGGCGGTGGTTGCTTCGGGGGTGACGGTCTTGATGTTGACGTCATCGGGGCTAGCGATAGGCAAACTCGACTCCGGGATCATGTTGTCGGTGACGGGGGGAAGCAAGTTCTGCAAATCCTCGAGGCCGGGGATGCGGTCGCTCTTCTCGTACGACTCCGGGTCGAGGGTGACGTGGCTGTCGACGGGGCCAGCCCTGAGGTCCTTCGGGACCTCCTCGCCAGGCGCGAGCTTGATGGGGTTGACGGCGCCATCGGCAGCAGGGAAAGGATTGATGCTAACCACGTGGTCGAGCTCGGCTGCGGGAGCCTCCGCATCGCCACTTGGGGCAGAAGGCACCTCCTTCTTCTCTTCCAGGGGCACCTCGGCGGCCAATTGCGCGGTGGTGGACTCGGGAGCGGCAGAGCTGAGGATGGCAGCATCCGGGCTGGCCTCAGCTGCCTCCTCCGGCTTGTCCTCGGGCTTGTCCTCCTGCTTAGCATCCTTCTTCTCCTCTAGTGGCACTGCGGCGGCCAATTGAGCCGTGGTGGACTCGGGGGCAGCAGAGCTGATGACGGCGGCCTGCGGGGCTTCCTCCTGCGTGTCCATGGCTTCGGGCAGCAAGATGTTGTTGTCGTTCCCTTCGTGATCCTTCTCTTGGGGCGCGGTGTGGTCCGTGGTCCAGCTGCCGTCGACAACAAACTGTAGACGAGGAGAGTATGTCAGCGGTCGGACAGCGAGATGACGGGACAGTTAGAAATGGCCAATGTCAATGTTGAGGTCACGGCCGATGCGCGGCCAACAGCGGGGACCCAGGTCATCTTAACGGGGGAGGGTCCGGGCGCGAAAAAGAGGGGGTGAGGTCAAGCTTAGCACCGGCGCCAGACTTCAGCTCCCTGTCCAGGCTGTTCCACTTCTGGTCACGGGCGCAATGGCTTGTTTTTGCGCCAGTGGGGCCCCCCACGGCTTGCGCTGCCGTCGCCAGTTGGTTCCGCCATCTGTGAATCACTGATCGCCCGCCCGCCGTTGATCTCGGACACGCCTCCCTGCTCGCCATGCCGCGCGGTCCCATGTTGCCAGCCTCGAGACGCACAAGCGGTGCGTCATTGGAGACCCGGCGGGGTCACAAAGGCCAGCAGTTACGCAATGCGCGCGCTGAGAACAGCATCCGAGCGACGGCAGCATGAGTTTGTGGGGTGTCCCATTGCAGGCGCGCGCCGAGGTTTGGTTGCTTCGTTCCTTGGCGGTTGGCCGCCGTAGGATGATGTTGGTGGGGGTGTGTGCCGTTGGAGGGGCTGTCCCCTCACCGAAAGCTCACCGCCGCTTTCAGCCCGCTTTTTTGTTCGCTTCGTGGGAGGTTGGACACCGTGTTGTTGTCGCCAGGAGGAATTGAGGAATTGGCCGCGCGCATGCCTCGAGACACCCGGCCCGGGTGACAAGGGAACCTCGCACAAAGGGAAGACAACGAGGCAGCTCACCGACCTTGTAGAATATCTTATCGGAAGATTGCGGGAGTGTCACCGTCTTGAGGAAGACATCTCCGACGCGGTCTAGACGCTCGCTCTCGGTCCAGTTGTCGAACGTGCCCGTCACATAGACTTCTTGGGCCGGGTGAGGCCTATGTCGCATCCATGGAGCAGCAATTAGCGGCTCGTTCGTGGTCACGAGGCGGGTGCGTCAACCGCTGAATGCGCACGTTGAAGCCCATGCCGCCAGCCAGGCCCTAAACCCGGGCATATGAGATGGGAAAAGCGGGATTCTATGTACTGACCACTTGAAGGTGAAACTGCGCATGGCTGAGTCTGTGTGTGTGCGTGTTCGGATCTGATGGTTTTCCTTGGGGGGGTGTGGAGCTAACGCGAGTCGCGATCTGAGCTTCAGGGTCGAGGAACGAGGGCTGTCTGCGCGGCCCGATCCGGTCGCTTTGGAGGTCGGCCGAGTCAATCGATGCGGGAAAGAAAATGCTGGCAAAGGGAGGATCGCGGCAAGTCGTCAACGGATCGCCAGGAGGTTTCTGAAGCTGCGGAGACAGAGCAAAATGGGCGCAAACTCGAGCAGGAGGCGGGTGTGTCCAAGACTCACTCACTTGGGCGCTAGAGATATGCGCAATGCCAAGACTGAACCCTGCATGCAGCTAGCCGACCCACTGATTCCTCAGCACCACCGCCCCCAGCCCCACGCATCTTTGGTCCCTTTTCCGAACCTGGCTTGGCACGCCTGGCAACAGAACCGCGAGGAAGACGCAGGAAGAGGTTGTTGGTTATCAGATGGCCAATTCTGCCCCTCGACATGTCGGTTGGGATTCCGTTTTTGCCCCTGTTCCTTTGTCAGCGGGCGCCCTCGACTGCAAACGCTATGTCGGCCCGTTCTTTGCCTGCTGATGAACCCCTGGAATCTTGCGGTTGACGACCCCAACACATCAAAGAAACCGAATCGGGTCCACAACAACACGCACATGCTTAGCCAGGAAAGGGTCATTTTACGGAGGCAAAGATCCACGACTCCAACAAGTGCAGCCTTCAGTTGGCGCCGCAGTCGGAATGATACGGGTTCAACCCAACAAGCGAGCTGTCCTCCCCCTCCTCGCCCCCTATCATCCAAGTTTTCTCTCGGTTACCCTCGGTGGCGAGGCGGTGAGGGAGGTGGATGCGCGTCGAACACTTCACCTTTCACTCGGATGGTTGGTATAGAACAGTGCTCCATTCATAGTCCTCTCCGGCTGTGGCAGTAGCTGCAGGGATAAAAAAGAGAAAGCCGGCCCAAAACCTAAACGCCAGCCCCTTGCTGACACAGAGAGATCAAGCCGAAAAGGCGATCCAAATACCAACTCCCCGCGTAGTCGATGGCAAGACCACGGCGCGGGGGGCATAACTAACAAAAGCAAGCTTGCAGTGAGCAAAGGGAAAAACATGAAACCCATCTCTACCCAGACCCGTCCGCACCTCAGTAACCCACCCACCCCTTTTACCAACCAAACTGCTCGCAGTGCAGCTCCACCGCCGGCCCATCCCCCACGATCAGCTTCGCCGTCGTGTCCCTCACGACGCGCATCAGCCCGTCCGGCCCGCACGCCGCGACAAGCACGCGCTGTTGTCGCGGCGTCGTCTTGACCGCCTCACGGATGAGCGAGGCCGCGTCCGGCCGCCCGGCCTTGACGAGGTACTCGAAAACGGTGCGGGGCGCCGCGGCCGTGGTGGTGGTCGTCGTCGTGGCGTCCTTGCCGGACCCGCTGCTGCCGTGCTCCACCCGCGTCTCGATGACGCCCTGCATCTCCTTCTCGAGGTCGCCGTGGGCGAGTGACGGCCAACGGATCGCCGACGACGAGACCTGCGGCGCGCTCTTCTCGGGGTCGGAGCCGACGGGTGACAGGGGCGGGGAGTCGCTGCCCTCGGACGAGGAGTCGGAGCGGATGGCGTTGTCTTGTCCGCTGCCGCCGGGGAGATTTGATGTTGACGACGGCTCCCGCGTAACGTAGAGGGAGATGTTGACTTTGGGGGAGTGGGCGTGGGTCCGCAGCATCTCCAGTTGGTCCCTAAACCAGGAAAGATTTTCTGACGCCCATTGTGTTAGTTTCCGAGCGGTGATACGAGGAGTCGCCGCGAAGGTGAGAACATACCGTGCTTCTTGACCGCCCAGATAAACACCACGTTCTTGGGCGAGTCCTCGTTCATCCTCTCAAGGACGTTGACGGCAAGACCGAAGGTGAAGGTGGCGCCTCCGCCACCGGCGATGAGAACGATCTTGTCAAACTCTATGGGGTCCGGGAACGTGCCATACGGCCCGTCGACCGATGCCCTCACCGTCACACCCGGGTTTGCGACTGCGTACTTGTGGAGGTCGCTCGTGAACCCGTTGCGGGCCTTGACTGTGAACTCCATGGGCGAGCTCTTGTGGATGGTAAATGGATGGGTCTCGAACTTGCGGACTGCGGGGATCCAGACGAAGCAGTGCTTTCCGGGCTCTGCCCTTCCAGGGACCTTCTTCAGGACGATCTTGGTGCCGCCTTCAGGGAGGGGATGGAGCGTCGCCTGGTTGTTGGCGCTGTAGTAGAGGACTCTGCCTGCCCTGATCATGCGGTCGAGGACCCACATGGAGGCGGTGATGAGCGTGACAATGAGGATCTTGCTGCCGAAATCGGGTTGATGGAAGCCCACTGCGATGATGCCAATGATCCAAGAGGAGACGTGCACGACGTAGAACACCTCGTACCAGACACGTCTGAGGAACATGGCCGCGAACACAATGCTCAGGAAAGCAAACCCCGCCACGATACCAGCAATATTCCCCCGCTCGGCGTAGGTGCTCAACAGACGGCCCTGGCTCTGGAAGAAGGCCGTGTAGAGGGCACCGTGGATGACCAGGAAAGCGAACATGGTGTAGCCGGCGATCTGATGGAGGCAGTTGAGTCGCTCGTATGAGTAAGCCGTCAAGAAGGCCAAGGGGGTGTTCTTGAGGGCCAGGAATATGACCAAGGCCATGTTCGCCAGTGCCATCCTAAGGGGCGCCATCGTAAGCAGGGGCACGGGCAAGTCATCATGAAAGACCCAAGAAAGAAGGGGCGGGAGCATACCAGCCAAACCTGTGACCCAGACTGCCCAGAGAGGTCGTGTCCACGTTTGTGAAGGTCACGGTCAGGTTGATCGCAACATAAGCTGTGACGAGGATGGCGTGGCCGGCGGATCTAAAGCCGGGAACCTTTCGCACCAACAAATTCCTCACAAGCCTGAGAGCTGTCAGCCCAGTTCTTCTCCACGACAGGGACACAAAGGGTTCATTCCGTACCTTGAGGTTGCAACGAACGGACGCCCCAGGAATCCGGCCGGCTTGTTGGACCGTTCCACGTTGACGCATACCAAACGGACCCAGTGGAAGACGACGAAGATGGCGATCAGCCCGCAGATCCCAGCGGCAAAGTATTTCATCATCCTTTCGATCACGATCTGTCGGGCGGCGAAGTATGCGGCGAGGGCAGGGCTGGTAGAGTCGTGGCCGCCCGAGCTGCCGCCGCTGGCAGCACCGCTCCCACCTGTGCTGGTCCCGCCGGTGCTGGGTCCATGCCCGCCCCCGCTTGAAGGGCTTGCCGCCGGCCAGGCCATCTCGGGGACTAGGTTGTAAGGTAAGAAAGGTGGTTGTCACAGGTGGTGGGCTGTGGTTCGGAGGACGTGTCGAGCAAGCCAAGTCCTCGGACGGGGGAAAAAAGGGGGGGAGGGGGGTTCCGTGGGAGCGAGCCGTCTTATACGGAGCCAAGATCCCCAGCCAACGTAAAGGCCACGAGTCGAGCACTCACGAAGGGCAGCTAGAGAGTGGTTGAGAGCAGGGCGAGGGTCTAGATCGTCCAAGACCTGGCGGCACCTTCCTCGAGAACCCGGTATATATCTGCCCTTCCCGCAACGCCACCTCGGCCAGTGACGGGCGCGCCGTTATTCTCTGAAACAGAATAGCGCCCGAGAGGGGTGCTCGGATACAGCCACCACTGTGTGGATAGATGACGGCCATAGTGAAGTACGTTACGATCCTCAGGGTGAACCGTTGATTGCTTCAACGTCACATGGGGGAGGAGGGGGAGGGGGAAGGGGGGGCGAGGAGCTTGGTACCGGGAGCCATGACGGCCACGGCACTTTGAAACTCGACCGTAACTCATGGCAGTGATGTGTGTGAGAGGGGTGGCAAGTTCCGAGTGACTACCAGAGACTAAGTGGTGTGGTAAGGCAAGGCGGCGCTGGCAGGTAGGTGGGTACGTAGCCCAGACGGGGCGGCGGGCATGGAACTGTCGATCCGCAGCCCACAGGGGTGGTTCTCCCAGCAGACGATGCAGGGCCTTGGGGGGGAAGGGGGCAAGGGATGGGCGTGTTGCGTGCGCATCTCGGCGTGGGTCTGCCGTTGGGCTGTGGAGGAGGCGACAGCCACTTCGGGGCTGTTGATATTGACGAGTTCCCCGTCTGGGATTTGGTCAGCTTGACAAAGCACCGAAGCACTGCTTGACAGGGCAGACGAGGACGCCAGGGTGTAGCCAATGCGGCCGCGCGTGGGAGATGGATGTCCGGGGTGTCTGGCATGGCAGTAGCATCCGCAATCTGGCTAAAGGAGGGATAAAGGACAAACCGACGACGGGCATCACGGGCGACCGGTGCGTGCAGCGCTACCGAGAAGCAGTGTCCGACAGGCCCACCCCTTACTACCACCTCCCTACCCCACAAACAGCAGGCAATATCTGCCAGATATGAGAGCGACAACACAGCGCATTCAGGTTTTGGACACGCCTGGTCCCGAGGTCCGGTCAGTGGGGCTCCGGCGAGGGCGCGCCGAGTCTGCCGCGCAGCCCACGCTGCAGCAGGCTGCGGCCAACGTCTGCAACGCAGGCGGCATGGTGGGCATGGTGCAGGGAGCCTGATGACGGCACGGCCTTCCGCCACGTGAGAAGCGGGTGCAGGATAGATGGGACAGATAGGCGAGCGCGCAACCGACGCTGATCAGACCAAGGCTGGGGGCGGCGGGTAAAGCGTGAAGGGCTCCCTCTGTCTGGCTGTTGGGCGACGTCGAGGCGGGAGGAAGTCCCGGCCGGACGAGTTGTAGGGCGCAATGAAGGGCGCGTTCCAGCTAGACCACCGAGGCAGCGCCGCCGCCGCCGCCGGGCATGTTCATGTTAAACCAAGCATGCAAGATCCGGGCAGCTGCTGGGCGGCGAAGATCATAAGACGGCCTAGCGAGATGGCGCGGCAGATTGATGCCAGGGCACGCTGCAGGCGAGCCAGAGCACGCGCCATAGCACGGGCGTGATATAGGGTTACGGCGTCGCAATAAGCAGATACCGTGTGTCCCAGCCCAGCACCCTGCGCGGTGTGGCATTTCTTGCTCGCGCCGTCGGCGGCCAAGCTTCTAGACGGCTTCGGTGCGGAGAAGAAACCTGGTCCAGGAAGGTCGCGAGCGGGTGTCGTCTCTTGCCCTCTCTGGCCAGCACTCTCCTGCGAGCACTTCGTCCTGAGATGCGCCGCGCCGAGCTCGATAACGGCCCGGGGGGCTTGTTTGGGTGGCAGCGCAGACTGCCTTCGACATGGGTGCGAATCGGTACGCGTGGAGACGAGGGGATTGACAATGCTGAGTCAAGCGGGACGAGGGGCCAGAGGAGCAGGCCGCACCCCACGCAGGCTCGTAGGCGACGCCGAAAAGCAACCGAGTAAAATGAAACCAAAGCGCCAACGCTGCCTGTTTGTCGCTGCTTGCCTCTGCTTGCCTCTGCTTGCCTCTGCTTGCCTCTGCTTGCCTCTGCTTGCCTCTTGCCTGCGTTGCCTGTTCCACACAAGCCGCAGGGTTGAAGGAACCTTCAGGGTTGCAGAAAGCCAGGACAGGGTTGCAGGGCTGGAGGGAAAGGACGGCATGAGGTGGGGAGACAGAGAGAGGGCAGCCACCCTGTGGCTCTGTACAGGCGCGCACCTGCCGTCAGTTTAAGGTCCGTGGTGTGGGGAAGTCCCCACCGCGCCTTGCCGGATCAGGGAAGCTCGCAATGGTGGGGCCGAGAACCGTTCCAGCCGGACAGAGGCTCTCCTTTGGCCTCGCTCCACCGAAGGACCTTGGGAACTGGCACATCTCCCGGATGCAAATTGCTGGGACCAAATTCCCAATCTGGCGCTGCTGCTCTTTTAGGTCTTCATTGGGTTGTCTGTTCTTGCTGATTTCGCTGTCGCCTCACCGTCAATGCGTCGACGTATGTTGGATCCGGCAGTTGACGCGCTGCTCAAGACCGTTGCGTTGTCCCAGCTGGAGTAAGGCTTAAGGAGCAGAGCAGAGAAGAGCAGGGCAAGCCAATGAATGAAACACCGCACGCTGAGCATGTTTTGTGTCCTGAGCATCTTCCGCTCCCATCTCCCTGCTCCTCCCCCTCGTGCCCATCCACGGCCATGATGCAGGCCACGACACCACAACTGACCTTAGCAGCCGCACTCTCTCCCCCCTGCCCCATGATGGATCGGGCATACCATGCACCTCGACGGATCCTCACCACCTCCCACTCCCCGGCATGCTCGCGAGATGACCGGGTTATGCCGGAAGGGGAAGCTGTGGAACGTCTGTCGAAGCTCGATTGGATGCCACCCAAGGCACTCCTCACTCCCTTGGCTCGCCAACGCTGCAGTTGTCCTGCTGAGCCATTCCTGAGAACACGGGCGGTCATCCAAGATGGTGTGCGAAGAGGGCTGCTTGCGTCAGTCTTCCGGAACTGCCCCAACTTGAGCCGCCGTGCCGAACTGTGCGACCGGGAGCACAGACCGTATCGCGCGCTTCGCTGCTGGCTGCCTCCTGCAGCAGCGGCTCAGAAGGCGGCCAACCACCCGTGTGTGCGTGCCCATGTATGAGTGTGTCTGATTTTTTTGTTGCGCTCTCCGCTCCATCGTGCATGTTGGTGTTGCCCTTGAGAACATTTCGATGTCGCCCCGATCCCGGACTCGACTCCCTACTCGCGCGCAACAAACCCACAGCCCTGGTCCCCGACGACTGCTTGGCTTCTTGGCTTCGTCCCCACCATAGTTTCAGCATCAGGACGGTAGGCAGGCCCTTTTGCCCGCAGGGCGGGAAATGGTCACCGAACTGGCTTCGTCTCCGGGAACAAGGAACAGTTTTCCGGGGAGGGAGGGTGGCATCTTGCATGGCGTCTTGGAAGCAGGGAACATCATCCCTCTGCACCGTTGCGTTGGAGATCGTGTTGTGGGTTGGGCATGCATCCAAAGATCCACTGAGAAGGTTATCGTAGGGCGCCCCAGGTTTGCCCGCGCGTGGGATGTCTCGCTCCGAGAGTTTTGGGGGACACGGCCATGACCAGGTTCACGGTGGTAACGACACTACCGACCATGGACACCACTCGTATGCGGAGAAATAGATCGGTAGGATTTGAGTCACAGGGGCTGCAGTCAAACAAGGTTTGGGGGGCCGTTGCAACGGTGTGGCCAGCCTGGTGTGCTTACTCAAGCTAGGGGGGTTGTTTGACACTGCCATGCCAATACGAGCGAATTAGCTGGATACTCTACTATACAATAATACGTCACGGTGGGAGGACAAAGTCATCTAGGCCGTAAGTCTATTCCGTACCATGACGTAAGAAGCTGATCGATATTCAGAACTATTCAACTCTCGTTTCCCCCTCCATTTCCCTTCCCGCCTCACCCGCCGTCCTCTACAATCACAACCCAGTCAGTCACTCAGGAGGAAATGGGCTGAGCCTCACTTTCCCAACGCAGCCAAGACCAACGACACGCCCAAAAACACCATGACCGCATCGAAAACCAAGAACTTGCCCCACGTGCCGAAAATCACCACGCTCCCCAGACCGTTGAAACCCCCGTTCACAAACGGCCCGTACCCCTCCGACAGCCGCTTACTATGCAACATTGCTTCGGTGACAAGCCACACCAATACCACCACGGCAGCTGCCACGGCCGTGAGATTGGGACGCCCAGCACGCGGCGGTGGCGGCGGGGACTGGGGCTGCAGCCGCCGCTCCCGCTCTTCGTCCCTGCGGCCACGTTCCCTCACCTCGAACACTTTTAACTCGTCCCTGATGGGGTACAGTTTCTCCTTCATCTCTCGTTGCTGCGTAAAGAGACGGTGGATATCGCTGTCGGTCATGTCCTGCTGTTCGTTGTACCGGTCTCTGAACTCGGCCAGCTGGTCCGCGATTGCGTCAACCATGCCCCTCAGATCCGTGGCCTGGGTGTTGAGGTAGCCGCTCATCGCCGCGTTGGCGGTCTGGGCGACTCTGGGCCGGCGGATGAGGAAGGACGAGGCATCGCTGGGGGCTGCGGCGGCGCTGAATGACTGGATATCGTTGTCGACGGGCAGGGGTGCGTCGCCGCCGTCTGTCGAGGGTTCGCTGGTTTCGCTCGGGGCATGGTCCTGGCCTGCCGCCGCGAAGTGAGCGAGGATGGTTTCCTTCGCCTTCGTGGGCAGCGGCCCGACCATCCGTTCGGCCCTTCTGATCTGGTCGGCGGCAAGGATGTCTGCCATAGTCTCACCCTTGGGGGGGATGCCTTCCGACCCGAAAAGAGTGAAGCCGGAGTTTTCTGTGTCTGCCATGAAGAAAATCGGGGCTTGGTGTGAACGAGGTGGGGTTTCCTTGGGGGCGGAGGCTGTGTGTCCCCCTCCCATTGAAGGAGATCCCGATGGCGACTTCTTGTATGAGTTTGGCTCATCAAGTTGACCGTTGTCTGGTGTCTTCTCATGGGCCACGGACAGCTTGGCTGTGTCGGCCTCTGAAAGAGGATGTTCCTGGGTTTGACTGACTTCTTTGTCCTGGTCGTCATTTTCTTCCCCCCTTGGGCTGTCGGGGTCCTTGCTCGAGCAACCAGCCTCACCATGGTGAGAATCAGTTGCAGGCCTTGCATGGCTTTCATCGCCCTGGCCACCAGAGGCTGAAACGGTGCATGGGAAGGCCTCGGTCTGGCCGGCGTCCTTGTCTTGCATGTTCCGAGTGGCGTGTCTCTCCTCTGCGTCATCGGTTGTGTTTTGGAGTTCCCTGGCGACTTCATCCTCATCCAGCGCAGTCTTGCTCGTGAGCGTCTTGGCAGGGGTTGGTATGGGTTCACCTGTGTGCTCAGAAAGCGCGTCACCGGAGCCGGTCCCTGGATGTTGATCTTGCGGCTCTTTGTTTGGGCCCGCAAAAGTTTCGGCCCCTTCCGACTTACCTTTCAGTTTATCCTCCAGGGAATCATCTGGTTGGTCTGACAAGTCACTGTCTGAGCCCTGTTGAACCATGGGAGGCGGCGATGAGGCAAAAGTTGTGTCTTGATCGTTGTCTTCAGACGCGGGGCGGTCGCTCGAAACCGGTCGAGAAACGGACTCCTGGCCATTGGTGCATGGCTGGCTTTCCATGGCCTCGTCAGAAGATGTGTCATGCAGGTCGTCCTGGGAAGCATTCGTGACCCTGAGCTTCAAATGGAAATCCGCATCCCCTCCTCCGAGGGCGGACTGCTCGACACTGGCCATGTTGTCCAAGATAAATAACGCGTTTTGAGATGTCGAGTTGCTGTCAATCAGGTCGTTGGGTCACAGGTTTTCTGACTTTACTCGGTTATTTTGCTTGATATGGCGTGTTTTCGCTGTTTGTAAAGGGGTGTTCTCACCGCCAGGTTCCAACGAGTCCATCTTTATGCCCAAGGTCTTCAAAGAAGGTGACAATTGGCCACCCTTTGTCGCAGCCACATTGACATTGTTCCATTGTGGCTGTTTAGGAAAATGTACAAAAATAAGTTTTAAAAAAAAGCGAGTCTAATCCAAAATCAGGACAAAGTGCAGGACAAAGGAGAATGACCTTTGAGGTGGTGGCCAGAAAGACGCATCTGAGGTTCGAGACTTGACACTGGGGAATGACCAAGAATATTGTGTTTCGCAAGCAAACTCTCAAAGAAATATACCAAAAATAGGTATGAGCCTCGAGAACTGACCCTTTCTCCCTCCGGACCAACCGAGGAACCACAAGCACTCTCAACGCCAAACTCCCAACGCCCCTACCCTGCCCCTTAAACCCTGCGCCTTATCAACTCCAAACAACAAAAACGCTTCATCAAAAACAAATCCAAAACTCAAGCATCAATCCCACAGCGAATCACCCTGCACCATCTGAGTCTCGTGCGCAGAAACCGCCCTCATCCTTCGCTTCCTCCCAGGTTCGCCGGGCGACGCCATCCCCCACATGGCCGAATCCAGCCCGGGGCTCTCCTGGGGAGCCATAAACGGGACTGTCTGCGCTGGGGTCGCATCATACGGCGCCCGCTGGTGGACCGGGTAGTTCCTCGGCGACGCGAGCGGGGGCGCGGAGGCCGGGGTTCGGGGCGATGGCACGCCTGTGGAGGGCGCGCCCCGCGGCGAGGGGTGAGCCGGGAGACCCGGCGTCATGCCTGATCGTGGCGTGAATCCCGGGCTGAAACGAGGCGATGCCGCGGGCGACTGGTACGGCAATGAGATGACGTGGTGGTTGATCTGGGAGCTTCGGTTGCGGCGATGGTGTCTGTGGCGGAGGGGGAGCCCGTCTGACCGGTCGGCCAAGACCCGAGGGGAGGTTTCCGCCCAGGCCTCACCAAATGCCCGGCCGACGGGGTAGACGGTGAGGATAAGAGCCGCTACGAGCACGAGGGTGTCGTCGAGGAGGAAAGACGCCACTTGTGACTGGGCCAGGGGGCCGTTGAGGCCGCTGGCAAAAACGGCGATTCGCACTGCTGTCCTGACCAGGAGAATCGCGGCAACAGCTTGGACGCCTATCAAATCTCAGCCAACTGTCTTGTCACAGCCCGGGCAGGGGAGGGAAGGCGTACAGATTATGAAATACTTGAATCGATGGGACGAATAGACTGGCGCGTAGGTATCATCGAGAATGTAACGGCGATGCGACAGCTTGCTCAGGAAATAGCGGTATGTGCCCAGGAAAGTAATTAGGCTGACGATTTGGATGGCGAGGCCGGTCAGGAGGATGTTTACGCCCTGGGACGACTGTTCCAGGACCTAGGTCAGCAAGCAAGCCCCCTTTTCTAGAACCATGTTCTTCTCCAGGGGTAAAAGGGGGATCGGACCTCGGTAGCTGTGTTTGCAGTGGCGGCAAAGCCAATGCCAACCGACTGGAAAGCCAGGGTGAAAATGTCAAGAATGAAGAAGAAGATGTTCATGTAGACGGGGTCCGACACGACGCGGAACTCTTTGCCGTAGAGGACCAGAACATGGGGGAGAACCAGGTTCACAGCCGAGCCCAGCAGCACGGCGCCCCAGTGTGTCCCGAGGAGGTAGACGACCGAGTAGACATGGCTAGTTGGATTGGAGACCAACAAGATTTTGCCGACATGGCCGACAATCTCGACGATAACTGCTGCCGACAGGAACAAGGTGTGTGAGAGGATCCTGTATCGAAGCCCCGCGTACACCACGGGTGGGATCAGGGCGGCGAACGCGGCGAGGATGAAGGCGTTACCTGCTGGCGCCGCTCCGTACGGGACGGGGCATGTCTCCCCAGAGCAGTCTGCGAAGTACGACATAGTGTGGAGGGGGTGTGGGGTGGCGACAGTTCGTGGGGTGGTTAACACGTCAGTACTGACACGCCTGCTCACCCTCAACGATGGTTGTGGAATGAGTCCGGCATCAGCGAGAGCAAGACTGGAAGCCGGCGAACAAGAGGGGGGAGGCAAAGGCAGAGGGGGGCGCCCGTCGAGAGAACGGGACAGCGAACATCGGGGCAGGAGAGGTGGTAAATATGCTTCTCGTGTGCAGTGCGGGACATGGTTGCCAGAGTAGTGAGCGACCCCGACAGTTTGGCACTTGTTGGCCTCGGGCGCTTAACCTGCAGGCGGGAATGGACAAGGGGGGGATGGGGGGTGGGTGGGCAAAGGCGAGGACGGCCGCAACGCGGGCCGAGGCCAGGCTCCCGCAAGGCAGAAGTGATCGGCACAACGGACGACAGATGCACAGATCCCTCCCGATAACCAGCAGCCACAAACTCGACGGCAACCCGAGCTCGACGACAACCCGAGCTCGACGACAACCCGAGCTCGACGGCAACCCGAGCTCGACGGCACCTAAGCTCATCGGCCAGCTTGTCTCCCTCCCTAGAGCAGCCAGCGGCTCGCTCCATAACATGTCTAAATCAGGCATGTCTCTCCAGCTCGATGATGCTGGTACCCGGGATCTCCTCCACCCTCCATGTGGGTGGGTACGCATGTATCTGAATGCGCAATCACAAATCACAGGTGCATCCAGGGCAGCCAGCAGCCATGCCGTCGCATCGGGGGAGGCGCGCCGCCACCAGCAGCAAACGGCACGCACCTCGACCGGGGGGTGTCTTGGACACCCTGTGCAGGGTGCAGATGGGCAGCCTTGTCAAGCGAAGGCGGCGGACGAGCCCTCGAGCTTTCGTTTCAACA
The DNA here is from genome assembly GCA_033296695.1 of Staphylotrichum tortipilum. Lineage (NCBI taxonomy): Eukaryota > Fungi > Ascomycota > Sordariomycetes > Sordariales > Chaetomiaceae > Staphylotrichum > Staphylotrichum tortipilum. The sequence continues at coordinate 58,143 of MU855320.1, read as the reverse complement.
CACCGCCGCTGATCCGCCGAGCAAAGGCGACCAGGCTGGGGGCGCGGCACCATCTCGCGCGATTGGCCATCTGCGATGCAGGCGAATATGCGGTTGGTTGTTGGTCTGCAACCGCCACACACACACACACATGTCACAGGCTGGCCAATCGGGAGCGGGCTCACGGTTGAGGATCAATAAGGCCAGGCGGCGCCCGCTGCAGCCCAGCGCAGCCGGCAAAACAACCCTGTCGAAACGGCCGCATTTTGCTCAGTGCGAAGCCCAAAACCCCACGGCGACCAGGGCAATAGGTGGAGGCCCTGGAAGGGGGAGGGAAACCACTCCGCTGGTTGACCCCAGGCGCCGAGAGCATTTGCCGGGGCAGTACAAAGCAAGAAGAGGAGGGCGAGGGGATGAGACAAGAAGGCGGCGGGCTGAACCCCCCAAAAAAAATCACTAGGAAAGGGGGTCCGACAGGATGGGAGGCGATCAGATGGAAGATAGGAAAGCGAATGAAGGCAGATGATAATGAGCCAGGAGGTGTCGAGGCATGATGTGGCCCAAGCGCCCGCCCGAGTTAACTCGCTGCCCAGCTCGCGAAATAATTACTCCGGACTTCCTCGTTGGCTTGAGTGGACTGTGCCGACTCACTCGACTCACGCGCAGCTGAGGATCGTCCCTTCTTGTTGCCAGAAAATGCGACCACACAACATGCGACCGGCAGCCCCAACCTGCAGCAGCCAGGGGGCGGCTTTTCGTCGCGAAACACGCGAAGGCGAATAAGCCTGACATGCACTGTTGCTAGGGCCCTGCGAAAACCGGCGATCTCACCCAAATAGGAGAACACGCCACAAGCAAGCAACAGACCAGGACCAGACCAGAGCCAAAGACAACAACGCCATCCCCATCAAGAGGGGAAGAGGGGAAGAGAGGGAGGGTTGCCGGGCCCCTCGATGAGCTGGCGAGTGATGCGCACCCCGCGCGCTGCTTCTTGGACCATGTCACAGCCCACCCTTGGCGCACTCCTCGGCGCCCGTGCAGCAAGCCACACGATTCGTCGCGCTGCAGGCGTGCGGCACCTCGGCGCTTATGCACCTCGCTGCCGCCATCTCGCGCCAGCAGACGCGCGGATCAAGGGCTTGGGCAGAGAGATTGCCGACGACTACGCCCTGTTGAGGGCGAGCTACCGTAAGCGATCGCCCATGTTGACGCCCTTGGACCCCACGCGGCCGTGATGGCGCCCCCAAAGGCTGACACGTTGCGTCGCAGGTGCCCCCAAGCATCCGGTAGTGCTTGCCCACGGCCTGCTGGGGTTTGCCGAGCTCAGGCCGGCAGCGTCCTACCTGCCCACCATCAGCTACTGGCGTGGCATCAAGGAAGCCCTTAGTGCCAACCGTACCGAAGTCATCACCGCCTCGGTGCCTCCAAGCGGCTCCATCGAGGCACGGGCCTCCAAGCTGGCCGAGGACATCGAAGCCCAAGCCCAGGGGAGGAGTGTCAACATCGTGGCCCACAGCATGGGCGGCCTGGACGCTCGGCACATGATCTCCCACCTCCGGCCTGCCGGAGTTGACGTCAAGTCCCTTGTCACCATCGCCACCCCTCACCACGGCAGTCCCTTCGCCGACTACCTCATCGACGGTATCGGGCCCCACTATCTGCCTCGCCTTTACGATCTCTGGGAGCGGGCGACCGGGTGGGAACCCCATGCCTTTGCCCAGCTCACGACCAAGTACCTGATTGATGATTTCAACCCCAGGACCCCTGACGACCCTGCCGTGCGCTATTTCTCCTACGGCGCCATGGTGAGACACAAGCCGCCGCTGCTCAGCCCGTTCCGCCACTCACATCACGTGATTGAAGAACGCGAGGGACCGAATGATGGCCTCGTCAGTGTTGAGAGCAGCAAATGGGGAAAGTACGAAGGCACCCTGCTGGGCGTTGACCACCTCGACTTGATCAACTGGAGCAACAAGGCCCGGTTCGCGGTGCAGAAGTGGATGGGACGTCCGCCTTCGTAAGCAAAACCTTTCTACCTACCTCACATCTCCATCCCGGGCACCGGCTCTAACATCTCCCGGCAGCTTCAACGCAGTGGCCTTCTATCTCGATATTAGTGACATGCTCGCCGAGGAGGGACTCTAGCCCCAGTTTGGCATGGGCCTCCAACAACAACACCCATCAAGACAAACTCGGTGCTCAAAACACCAGTGTCTCGGTCCCAAACCGTCACCATGTCAGCCCTCTAGGCACGCCTTGGCGGTCTGACAATGTTTACCTTATCCAGCCAGGTGTTACTGTGAGGCCTCAGTGGATACCTGCTTTGGCGTGGAGCTGAACCTGACGGTGTTAATCTGGCTGTGGCGGCGTTCTCAGTAGGACAAGGTGCCACAGTCCGCAATGCCCCGCACAGAGTGTGTTTGAGCAACTTGACTGAGCTTGGCCCCAGCCGGCTCGGCTTTGGCCGAACCGAATCAGTGGTCGGGGCCAGAGGGGAATTTGGAGATTGAGGAGACCGCTACATGTGGTCTCTCCTGACGTTCTGCTTCATGTGTTGTCATGGTCCCGGCGGTTGATATTCCGTCAGCCAGGGGTTGGGAACCACCAAGGTTGAGGGTTTCTCCCCCCCCCCCCCAGTTGTTCACTCCTGAGAGCCGCCCGCTTCACCGCTCCTTAGCGACCACCGGCTTGCGGTACCTGGGGGTGTATCGCAACACAGACACGTGGTGGCTGTGATGACTGCGCACAAACTCCACGGCACAGTTTCACGGCATACAGCTAGCGCTCTGCCGGGAATCGTCCCACACAGCAGACAGCCCACACGGTTCCTAGTTTGGATCGATGTTGAAGATGCTCCTGGTTTGCAACAGCCAGGCCCAAGGGGAGCACAGAGAGCATATGGCCATGTGACGTCAGGCCGGTGCTGATTCAAGCCCACCGCCGTTCGGCTTAAAATCTGCCCGCCGCGGTTTGGATGCCTCTCTGTGTCCATGACTTGGTTATCCGGTCGGCTGTTAGCAACTCCAGTCGGTGAAGCGGCTGCAGGCCAGGATGGCTGCATCCTGCTGTCCCGACACACATCTACACGCACACAACACACATCTACACGCACACAACACACATCTACACGCACACAGCATGAATCACGCAGTCTTCAATATCCCTTGGCTCAGCGATGGGCATGTTAGCTCTGGCAGACGGACTCCGCATAGCACACCGTTCGGGGCGGCGAGTTCCACGCACGGCCAGTCCTCCTCCTCCCTCCCCTCCCCGTGCGGTTCCTCATGACATGGCTTTGACGTCAGGGGGTAAAGAGGGCAAGCTCTCCCGGCCCATGGGCTCCATATCTGTTCTGGCAGCTTCAAGGCCAAGTGCCACGTATAAGAGGAAGTGGTATAGGGCGGACACACGGCGGATCTTAAGCCGAGGTGGCAACCGCGTGGCCGTCAGGTCAGGCAGCCCGGCGGTAGAGTTGAGTTACAGAAGCACTCCCCCCGCACAAAAATACCTGCCTTCTGGGTCTGAACATGCTGGCGGGTTGTGCGAGCGTGACACTGTCGCGGCCCGGTGACCTTGAAGGTTGCGCCTGACATGGTTGGGACCCACATTTGGTGTTCTGGACGCCAAGGGTTCAATCGCGAGGCGAGCCATCTGACAGATCGGCGGGGGCCTTGCCCGATCAGGACGACAGTTGGAGATCTTGCCCGTTGGCGCTGCCCTGAGCACAACCCCTGCTGCCATGCCTGGCGATTCCTTCCACACGTTGTGGGCACTGCAACAGCAACAGCCGTGGTGTGGTGATGGGGGTGGGAATCGCAAGGCGAACACACGAACACAAGAAGACAGGAATACCAAGAACAAGATGTCCTCTGTCCATTCATTTTCTTTTCCTCCCTCCCTTCCCAAAGGATTGGGAAAAGTGAAACCTTTGTTTCAATACTCGGGAGCTCAAGGAGGGCTTGTTGGGCCTCCAACATCCAGACCTCGACTCTTGCTCTCCTTCTCCCCCCTCCTTTCCACAACCGCCCGGGGCCAGGCCCCGATGTACTGCCCCGGCCCGTTCACCACGACCATCCATTGTAGATGGACATCTCGCCTGGTCAATATAGGCAAGGGGTTGCAGTCTTGTTTTCCCGTCATGCACTCCCACACAGGGCCCACATTCCGGGGACATCCTCCGTGGACGGATACCCACCTCCATACCTATGTTCGTCCGCCTCCGTCTAGCCTCGCGCCGAAAGAGCCGCATGCCATGATGGGTGAACGCTCCTTTGTCGAGCTTGCCAATATCTGGCTTGTTGCCTAGTCGGGCCGCTCAGCACAGTTCATCTGGTCTGCGACTGAAAGCCACGCGCGGATGAAGGCGCGTCCCGAACCGCTCAACAGCTAGCTCTATCCTGTTTCTGGCACGCGCGTGGTCATGCCACCACATACCCACCATCCCCCATGGGTAGCCGGCATTGGCATGCGTGATTCCCAGTATCGGGACACGACCTTCGTCTCTTGTCCCCCCCGGATCATGCGCGCCCTCCTTGGGGCGCATGAGTTGGTCTCGCTCCGCAGAGACATCCTTGGATGGCACCCCGCGTGCCCCCCATGTCAATAACTCGCCCTTTCTGCCGCGGATCGCAGCTGTTTAAGACGCGTTACGGTCGGCAGAGAACAGGTTGTCTTGCCAGCCCCGTCACCTTCTCCTTCCAGGGTGCCCCTTGACCGTTGTCAACGACCGTGAGGTGGTTTCGGTGTCTTCAGAAAGACAGAATCTCGGACCGAAAGGCGTCCACCACTGACCGCTGCTGCTGTATCACCGTTGGTGAGTCTCATCCCAGCTGCTTGTGCCTGCCCTTGTGCTGCCCTTTCAATGCCGGCGCCCCGTCTACAAAACCTCCGGTCTGCCATGCCGGCTCCACCCGCCAGAACCACTTGTGTATCTCGACCTTCTCGGAGGCCTGCTCCTGGGAGACTCACTACAAAATTTCACTCTCAGCCCTGGATCCTGGGGGGATTGGGAGCCGTCGGTTCTTTTGTTTCTCCAGCTCCCCTCTTACCGATCTCTCCTACCTGACAACTATACCTCTTTCCTCATCCTCGTCACCCTCATCAACACCCCACCTGCTCGGTTGCGGTTCTAGAACCATGAGGTTTCTGACTCTGTTGGCGACAGGGACAGCCATGGCGGCCAACCTTGTGGCTGCCGCCCCGACATTCACGCCGGCTAGACCTCCGGCAGTGCCCCTGGCAGTCAGATCGCCTTACCTGAACGCCTGGCTTCAGGGCGGGTCAGGTGCTATTCTTCCCGGCTCATGGCCCCGACACTGGACGTATGTGCTTCTCCAATTCCGCATGTCATACAGGTGAACTAAAGATTGACTTTCTTCTCGCAGAGGCTCTATTCTGGGCTGGCAAGGGCTGGTGGCTGTTGATGGAGTGGCTTACAACTGGATGGGCGCCGCGCCTGGCCCACCCCTCGTCAACCAAGTCTCGCTCGAGTACACCTCGACCCAGAGCATCTTCACATTCGATGTTGCCAGAAAAGTAACCTTGACAGTGACTTTCCTGTCGCCCGTCTACCCCGACGACATGGGGCGGCAATCCCAGCAGTTCTCCTACATTACCACCAAGGCCAAGTCTTCTGACGGCGCATCTCACCGCGTGCAAGTGTACATGGATGTCTCGGGCGGTATGCTCCTTCTCCTCCCCCCGGACTCTCCTCCACACTTTGCTAACAGGACGAGCAGAATGGGCCAGCGGAGACGTCGGCCAAGTCGTTCAATGGGACGTCGGTACCTCGGGCGATATCATCTACCACAAGTTCCAGCGCCAAAACCAAGAGCAGTTCAAGGAAGTTGGCGAGATTGCCAGCTGGGGCAACTGGTATTTGGCCACTCGGTCCGACAAGGGTGTAAGTGCCCCAAGGCGTCCGTCCCCGGTGTCGAAGAGCACAGCTGAGTTTGTTGGGCAGGCAACATGGCAGATCGGCCAAGATACGGCGGTGCGAGGACAGTTCGCCAACAACAAGGTCCTGACCAACGCCAAAGAGACGAACTTCAGACCGGTGAGAGACAAGTGGTACGTGCCATGTTGCATAGTAGTCTACAGAGGATGCCAATGAGGAGGCTGACTGACAAATGTTCATGCAGGCCAGTTTTTGCATTTTCCCACGACCTGGGCAGCGTGGGAGGAAGCGAGGTGGAAAGTGTTTTCACCCTTGGCCTCGTCCAGGACCAAGTCATCAACTTTGCCGGCCACAGCCGAGAGTTGACGCCACTCCCGGGGCTATGGTCGTCCTACTACAAGGACGAAATCTCGGCCCTCGTCGCGTTTTACAATGACTACCAGCACGCCCTTGACACGTCTCGGGCTCTTGACCAACGAATTCAGGGGGACTCAGAGAACGCCGCGGGGAAAGACTACGCCCTCATCACCACGCTTACCGTTCGCCAGACCTTCGGAGCACTCCAGTACGCAGGGACGCCGTCCAAACCATACATCTTCCTCAAGGAGATCAGCTCGAACAGCGACATCCAAACCGTCGACGTGATCTTCCCAGCGTACCCAATATTCATGTATCTCAACGCCACGCTCGGCAAATACTTGCTCGACCCGCTGTTTGAGAACCAGGAGAGCGGGGCGTACCCGAACGCCTTTGCCGAACATGACCTCGGAACGTTCCCCGTGGCCAAGGGCTATCCGGATGGGAACGACGAGCCGATGCCGCTGGAGGAGTGCGGCAACATGATCATCATGACGCTGGCGTATGCTCAGCGCACAGGCGACACGGGATATCTCTCTGCTCACTACCCCAGGCTGTCTCAGTGGGCGCAGTTTTTGGTGGAGGAGTCGTTGATCCCCGCGAACCAGCTCAGCACGGATGACTTTGCGGGGACGCTGGCGTAAGTGAGCGTCTGTTGCGACTCGGCCGGCGGCGTGCGTTGTTTGCTGACAGAAACTGGTGTTCTAGCAACCAGACGAACCTGGCCATCAAGGGAATCATTGGTCTCAAAGCCATGTCAGAGATCGCCCTGCTAACCGGCAACGAGGACCGGTATGGGGAGATTGCCGGCAAGTATCTGAAGGGCTGGAAGGAACTTGGTATCAACTACAAGGCGAACCCGCCTCATACAACGCTGAGTTACGGCGATGACAACAGCCATGGTAAGACGATGCTCGACTCCTCACCAGGCTAACTATGGCGTGCTAACGTACCTACCCACCCCGCCCAGGCCTCCTGTACAACATCTACGCCGACAAGCTCCTCGACCTCAACTTCGTCGACCAGTCCATCTTCGACATGCAAAGCAACTTCTACCAGACGGTAGCCAACGAGTTCGGGGTGGCGCTCGACACGCGGCACACGTGGACCAAGTCGGACTGGGAGATGTTCGCGGCGGCCGTCGCCAGCCCGCCGACGCGTGACATGTTCATCTCCAAGCTGGCCCGCTGGGTCGGGGCGACGACGTCGGACCGCGCCATGACGGACCTGTACGACTCCCACACGGGGGGGTACCCGTCGGGCGGGCCGTACTTTGTGGCGAGGCCTGTCATGGGCGGGGTGTTTGCCCTGCTGGCGTTGCCTCAGGGCGGGTATCGCCGGGCGGCTGCTTAGGAAGCAAGGTTATCTCGGTTGTTGGCTGGCGGGTTGGAGAAGGGGAATCGGCAGTTGGGAGTTGGGGAGGGAGGGCGGGGGCGATGCTTTGGGCAACTTTGGCGTTTAGTTGAACCTGGGCAGGATGGTTGCACACGGATTTCAGGCTCAGGGCGTATCGCTTCCTTGGGCCAGGTAGGGCATTCGATATCTAGCGCCTGCAACTTTGGCTTATGTTTCTTTTCCAGAAATCTCAATCAAGATCTAGTCCGACAGTGGTTGTTCCCCGGTCACCTAATGCGCGAGACACTCCAATGGGATTTCTTGCACATCATTCCACCCCTCAGCTGCCCGCCTCCTGGCCAAGGCAACCATGGTGACATAACAACATGGCCGACTCGGGAGGGCGCCGGATTCACGAGCGGCTTCCCGTGCGATATGAGCACGGTTTTTGGATTGATGATGGTTTTAGGCTGGCACGGAGAGGCTGGCTTGGTTGGTTGGTGTGGTGGTGAGCGTGTGACGGAGAGCGCCGTCGAGATGGGAGCGGGGCAGAGGGGAGTGGGTCGCACAAGCTGCCACAGCCCATCGCAACCCCTGTTAGCGCAAGGATCGCCAGACGGCACGAGCGCCTCGCGCCGACGAGGGCAGAGAGGTACCCCAGTAACACAGTAGCAATCAAATCTAGAGGCCGAGGAGGGGCGATCTCTCTGGCAACCGCATGAATTTCATCTCCTGCCTCACCATTAGCCTGCATAGGATTCGTCACTCGCCAGCTGCCGGGAGTAAGTGGTAGTAGCTCAGCATCGAGAAATAATAAACAACTGCGGTGACTCCTCGGTTTTTTTCAATAAGAATGGGGAATAGCAAAGGTGTCGTCGTTCTGGGCTCTGGCCTGGGCACATCCCACAACCTCCCCCCGCTCCCTCGAAACAAGTGCCACCGTTTGCTGCAGCGACTCAGGCAAGCCAAGTGTTAGTGCGAGACCCTCGAGGGCAGAACGGGCCGTGGTGACGAAACTCGGCCTCCACCCTGCAGCTCACGACGACCACCATCCCACCTCGCACCCTCAGGAACCCCAAATACGGCCATTGCCCCTCACGAAGGACAGCCCACAGAAGCAAGTGCACAGCTCCAAGGTTTACGGATTCGGCCATTCCAAAACAAACGAATTCCAACCCCAAGGCGTGATTCCCAGGCGCATGCGCCAGACGCACGCACCGACGACTGCCCTGACCACCACCCCAGTCGACCCACGATCGTCAATCAGGCGCCATCCCTTGGGCAGGCCGCAGCCATGAACCCTCTCCAGGCCAAGAAGGTCGACATCAAGGTAAGCCGCGTCCCTCCCCTTCTTCTCCTCTTGCCCGCCCGAGCACAGCACCAGGCAACGCTGGCCGGATGCCGTACGACGCTCGACCAGGCCCTGTTCAGCCTTTGCACGCGCCCAACGAGGGGACATGGCTAACCGGCAGCCCCGCAGTCCCTCACGCCCGAGGAGCAGCGGCTCTTCCGGCTGTATGGCAAGCTGCCCAGCCGCAGCGACCACTTCGCCAAGCACCTCAAGGAGCGCAAGTACTTTGACAGCGGCGACTATGCCATGAACAAGGCCGGCAAGGGCGACAGCGTCGACACGGGCGCCGTCGGTAGCCAGCACCCACTCCCCGAGAACATCCCCCACCTCTCGAGCCCCGTCAGCGGCCCCAACGGCATCGGCAGCATGCTGCACCCCCACCACCACCATCAGCACCACGCGAACATGACGGCCGGCAGCCCCGTCAAGGAGAGCAGTTTCCTCAACCGGGAGACCAGTGCCGAGGACGTCGAGAACGCCGCTGGCGCCGAAGGCCAGCAGCAGCCGGCCGCCGATGCTCAGGCGGCTGCCCAAGCCGTCCCCGCTGAGCAGCAAGCAATCCCTCTTCGCCAGTGAGCCCTCTGCCTCCGTACATTGCGCCGATCACGCAGTGATTTGCGCGTTAAGAACACTGCCCTGGGCCTGGACGACATCCCCTGTGTCCATGTCTTCCTCAAGACTGGATACACGTCCCGCGCCCCCAGGAACAACCGGGTACCCTGGCTGCGGCTACTTTACGAGACTACGATAAAAAATGATTGCGGCGTTGGGTTTGGGTTGACTCTCCCGGATGGGGATGAAAGGAGGGGGGCGGGGAACTATCGGGGATCGGGGGCCTCGGGTTGGACTGGAACTCCTTTGCTTTGTTGTTGTACCTGCTTGCTTTGTTGTTGTACCTGCCTGATTTCGCACGGGCTCATTTGTATGCTCTCTGGCGTCGTTTCTTCCAACAGCCGGCCAGATTTGTTTCAAAGCCCCGCCGCCGTTGCCCCCCAGCATCGCCCGCCCGCCTTCAATGACGGTGCTCAGGGGTTGCCGAGGATCATCGGGCACTCGGTTGCGCCAACGGCCGATTCGAGATTACGGCATGAATGAGGATGCGGGGCGGAAAGGTCACGAATAAGCGAGCGATAGCCTCAGATTCGGGGTTCCTTTGCTGCTATCTGAACTGCTTGCGGGGTCGTTGGTTGGCTTCACTTTCTTGGTTGGTTGGTGTCGGTAGCAAGAAAAATGGCTTTTCCTGGGCAACACATGCCAACGAGATCTCCATGCAATCATCCAGGCAGTCAGTAGTGCACTTCCCAACCGCCCTTTGCTTGCCCGGGCGGCCAATGAGTCAAACCCGCATGTGCCAGCCCCGCGCCCAACAACAGTGTCCCTCCTCGTCCGGTACCGGCATCACAGGCCCGCCTCATTTCGCTGCCCAACCCCTTTGCTGAGTCAATGCCGACCCGCTTGGGCGGCGATGGAGCCGCCTTGGGCATACCCGTGCATCGCGTCAAATGGCAAGGGCCTTCTTCGCCATCGCTAGCGCGCCCTCAAAGGTCTTGTTGCCTCCGATGAAACCCGCAGCGTGCACAAAAACGGAGCCGGCCACCCCAGAAATGCCGTCCAACTCTTCGTCGCGGAAGCCCCGCCAGGCCTCGGGCAGCGGCTTCCTGCTCTCAAACGAGTCCTTGGTAACGGGCACACACTGGACCCTCCACTTGGCGTCCGGGGTGGGCTTTTCCGGGTAGAGGACGTAGAGTACCTTGCCGGCCTCCGGCTGCTCGTCCTCCAGGGTGTACATGTGGTCCTTCCACGGCGCCGACTGCCGCTTCAAGACCAGGATGCGGCCCTCGCTGTCGTACTCGGGCCGCGCAGCGAAACCCTCGGCAACCACCTCCCGCGCGGGCAGCCACGCCCGCGTGTAGTAGTCCAGACCGCGGTCAAACTCCTCGCCTATGCGCTGGCTGGCCGTCTCGAACCGCTTGTCCTCGTCCGCCTGCGCGGCCACGGGGTCCGCGGGGATGGGGTCGTTCCAGTTGGGGTTCAGGCGGCCGACCATGGCGCCCAGGGTGAAGCCGCCGTCCGAAAACCTCTTTTCCAACCCGGCATCTGCGATGCCGGCGGGGTCGTAGACGCTGATGCCGTTGTCGTGGGCGTCGAGGGCCTCGACGAAGCTCTCGTAGATCTTGCGCCACACAACGCCGGCCTGCTCGCTGTCCTCGGGCTGGGCCAGGCGGCGGGCGACGATGCCGCGGCCAAAGTGCAGGTAGACCAGGCCGGCGCTGCTCAGCTTGGTCGGGCGGCCGGGGAACGAGGTGCCGAAGGAGCGCTGGTGGTGGTCGAAGCGGTTGATCGCCGCGTCGTACACGCCGCCGACGTCGACGACCGTGTGGCACTCGTCCAGCAGCTTCGGGTCGCGCGTCCGCACCAGCGCGGCGCCGGCATAAGCGGGCACGTGCGTCCGCAGCATGTAGATGGCCAGGGCCTCGTCGGCGTGGAAGTGGCCATTGTGCGTGCCGATCGTGACCACGCCGTTGTCGGTCTTGAGACGTTTGGCTGCGTTCTCGGTCATCTTGAGCGCACCCCAGCAGCGCATATACTGGACGAGGTGGAGACAAGGGTGGGAGGAGTTCGCGGCCGCCTGATTGTCCTTGTGGGCGGTGGGTTTTCCTAGGTTGAGCTTTGGGGTGGTCGAAATTCGAGCGACAGCTCCCAGCAAAGAAGGTCCAGAATAATACGAAAATCATGTCATTGGCTTGGGCTGTCTCTCCCATTTTTATGTGGGCCCTGCTTCCCTGCGTGGGCTTGTCCCTTGCCGCCGCGCCATGCTTGGCAACTGCCAAACGCGACGCCCCAACACCACCATCACAGTCATTGCCTCAGCTGTTTCCTGTCCTCACCTCGCTCCCCAGAATTCCTGACCCAGCACGAGCCACCAGCCATCTCCTTTCAAAACACCGTTGAAAGCTCGTCCAAATTTTCACTTTCACCAACCTCTCAACCCCGAGCCTCAATTGGCACTCGCACACCCGACCGGAACCCGACCCATGGAAGTCGCTTCGCGCAGCCGACTTGACATGAAGGTCAAAGCCGAAGACGATTCCGGCGACGTCAGAATGGCCGACGACAAGCCCACATACCGGTCATGGAAGAAAAAGTACCGGAAGATGCGTGTCATCTTTGACCAGAAGATGCACGATGGTGAAGAGCTGCACAAGCTCGAGCAGAAGGCCCTGGCCACAGCGCGGAGATTGGCCGTGCAGAAAGAGTAAGCCAGCCTTGTCGCCATCCAGCTCCTCTCCCTTTGCATCCGATGGTGTTGCTGACTAGCCCTCCTTTCAGCCGGCTCCTCGATCTCCTCCTCGATGTCAACAACTCGGCTCAAATCCCGACCGAGAGGCGCATCGACCTGAGCCTCGACCTGCCCTCGGACGACGACGCGCTCTTCCTCGACATTGACGAGCCCTCGACCGCCCGGACCGGCCCGACTCCCGCCAACTCATACAAGGCGCTGCTCCGCGATGTGCCTCACTCCCAATTCTCCTCGGCCGCTGAGCGCTTCCCAGACCTCGTCGCCGACCTAGAAGCCGGCCGAGACTCGCCAGCCGACCCGGCCCAGGGCCAAAACCACCCCCCCTCTTTCCTCACGGCCGACGACCTCGACAATTACATCTACGAACTCGACATGCACCTCGCAGCTGCCGCCGAAGAGCCTGACACCGACACAGCCAAGGTGGCGGGGCCCCCTCCCCTCCCAACCCTCGCCCCGCTGGCGCACCTCGACCGCGCCAACCCGAGGGACTCGCAGCGGGACTTTGCCGTGCGCAATCCGACCTCGGTGTACAACTGGCTGCGCAAGCATGCGCCCAAGACCTTCCTGCAGGACGGTGAGCACGAGAAGGAAACTGCCGGCGGCAAGGAGCACGGCGACGACCACGGTCACGGCCACGGCCATGGATCCGGGCGTCGCGGTAAAGGGGAGCGCGCCCCGCGCGGGTCCGGCTCCACGCGCGGCAAGCGCGGCAGTGCCGCACACGGCCGGTCCACCGCGGCGGCCGCGACGGAGAGCTTCGAGGACGCGGACGACGGCGGTGGCGGTGGACCCGCGACGCCCAGCACGGTGGGCGCCGGCAAGGGGAAGCGGAAGAGGGTCATCGACGACGACCCCGGATACAGGCCCAAGGGCGGCTCCAGCCGGCCGACTAAGAAGAAGCGGCGGAGCGAGGGCGGCGGTGAGGGCACGCCGACGGGCAAGTGGCCGGCGGACGGGCCCAGGAAGAGCGGGTCGTCAGCGGGCTACCCCGAGTGGCGCACCCCTGGCGAGAAAGGGTCGGCGAGCAAGGGCGCGAGGAAGAGCTCAATCCCGAGTCGGTCTGCCCGACGGGACGATGATTAATTTTGGTATGGCACTCATGATGCGGGGCAGAGGGGACGAGCCGCGGCTATGGCGAGGCGGCTGAGTCCAATATTGGGTCCTGATCTTGCCTCTGGATTTGGGGCAGCTGATTTGGCAGCGGTGTGTTTTGTAACATTATAGCAATCGGGCGTTATTCCAAGGTTGAGAGGGATGGCATCTGGAGTTTTCATTTGGCGGGATCCTGTAATACAGTTTCATTGGGCTTGTGTTAACCAGCCTTCTTCACAGCTCCTCTTGCAATACATCACCCACTGGGTGGTTTGTCTTGCCTTCCGCTGGCAATATCAGAGACGACTACACCCAACACAAAACCTGGCAACCTCCTTCAGTAGGATGGAGTAAGCGCCTTGTCACGGAGTAAGCAAAAGTGCATGTGGAAGTATTAAATGGGAAATGTATTGACTCTCCCAAGGCCGCTCTATATACAAGAAATTTTTCATGTCCTAAATCCCCAAAGCACCCCAACATGTACAAGAGGGTATTGGTGATGGGCGATTAACAACGCACCCTTTGACCAAGGGGCATTGCAAAATCCTGGAAAATGCTGAAATGCAATGCTCCTAGGACCTCCCTCCTTTCCAAGGTCTGCCCCGGGTGGGGCGACCTTCCCCGCTGTTCAATGCGCTGGGCCAAGAATGATGGCTATTTCAATAAGTCATATGTCGTGATTCTTTCCCCGTTTTGATAGGATCGGAGCGCTCCCCACTCATCCGAGACAGCCCTTTAGAGCTTCTCCTTCAGGCTCTGCCTCAACCTCCGCTCGACGGCGGTGAGGTACTCGCTGGTGGTGACGTAGTCCTCGCGAGCGGACTTGCCGCAGGCAAGAGCCAGATCCTTGGTCATGATACCGTCGATGTCGACGGTGTCAATGCAGGCCTGCTCGAGGCTCTCGGCGAAGGCGACAACCTCGGGGGTCTCGTCGATCTTGCCACGCTGGATCAGACCGCGGGTCCAGGCGAAGATGGAGGCGATGGGGTTGGTGGAGGTCTCGCGGCCCTTCTGGTGCTCGCGATAGTGGCGGGTGACAGTGCCGTGGGCGGCCTCAGACTCGAAGGTCTTGCCGTCGGGGGTGATCAGGACCGAGGTCATGAGGCCGAGAGAGCCGAAGCCCTGAGCGACAACGTCGGACTGGACATCACCATCGTAGTCTGGAGGGAGCTGAGTCAGCTTAGATGCTCTTTTTTTCTGTCGTCTCTTGGTCGAGGAAGACGGTTGAAAGCAAGGGAAATTCTCGACTCACTCTTAAGCGCCATGATGTAGCCGCCGCTGCTCTTGATCATCTGAGCGACCATGTCGTCGATCAGGCGGTGCTCATACCAGATGCCCTTGGCCTCGAAGGCGGCCTTGTACTGGGTGTCGTACAGCTCCTGGAAGATGTCCTTGAAGCGGCCATCGTACTTCTTAAGGATGGTGTTCTTGGTGCTCATGTACAGGGGCAGGCTCTTGTCGAGGGCGAGCTTGAAGCTGGCGTGGGCGAAGCCCGTGATGCTCTCGTCGGTGTTGTACTGGGTCTGGGCAACGCCGCCGCCGTTCTTGAACTCGAAGACCTCGATCTCCTGGGGCTCGCCGCCGGCAGGGGTGTAGACCATGCTCAGCTTGCCGGGGCCGGGGGCAACCAAGTCCTTAGCGCGGTACTGGTCACCGAAGGCGTGGCGGCCGATGATGATGGGCTTCTTCCAGCCAGGAACCAGGCGGGGGACGCGGGGGATGACAATGGGCTCGCGGAAGACGGTGCCGCCGAGAATGTTCCGGATGGTGCCGTTGGGCGAGAGCCACACTGTCAGACGCAGGTTAGTTTTTTTTCTGTTCAGGACGCCACGCCACGGGGCAAAATCCACTCCTCCCTCTCCTCTTTTTCTTCCACTTCCTCCTCCTCCTCCTCATCATCCTCTTCCTCATCCTCTTCCTCCTCCAGGGGTGGGATCCAACATACTCTGCTTGAGCTTGAACTCCTCGACACGGGCCTCATCCGGGGTGATGGTGGCGCACTTCACGCCGACCTGGTACTTCTGGATGGCCTCGGCGGCATCCAGGGTGACCTGGTCGTTGGTCTCATCGCGGTACTCGAGGCCGAGGTCGTAGTACTTGAGGTCGATGTCGAGGTAGGGGAAGATGAACTTCTCCTTGATATCCTTCCAGATGACGCGGGTCATCTCATCGCCGTCGAGCTCGACGACGGGGTTCTTGACCTTGATCTTGACGGGGGCGTCGGTGGCCATTGTGCGACGGTTGATCCGGGAGTAGACGAAGACGGGGGCAGCGCGGGGAGTGGACGAGACGGTCGAGAGACGGAGACTGGCAGAAAGCGGCTTGATGGCAGGACGAGACCAGGAGGCAGTGGTGGTGCGGAGGAGGGAAGCGCGGAAGGCTGAAGAGGCAACGGGCGACATGGTGAAAAGAGGGAGGGGGGAGGGCGAGGGGAAAGTATAAGAGACGAGACGGATAGGGTGTCAAGGGAGACGCCGGTTCGGGCCGTCCGGGGGGCAGCAAGTTCGGGCTTTCGGAGCTGGGGATTGACAGGTGGGATGGGGTCGAGCCGGTGAACGAAAGCCGAGGGATGAAGCGTACGACGGCGGCGTCAGGGGCGGGTGGACTCGTGATTGGGCGTGTCGGGTGGGCCGCGGCAGTGTGTCCGGCAGAGAGGAAGTTGAAGGTTTTTTTATTCCTGATGCAGGAGGCAGGAGCACGAAACTGGGGAGGACCCGGCGCCAGCCGTGCGCAGCGCAGGCACTCGGGGGGGACACTTGGGCGAGGGTGGCACAAAAAAGTTTGGGCTCTTTTCTTGGCAGGGTCTCGGGTGGACAGCGGGCAGGCAGTGGGCTTGCAGAGAGGGCGTGCTTGGAGCAAGTGGGCAAGCGGGAGGCCAAAAGTCGTCACCGGCGAGACGCCGCTCGGGGGTGGATCGGAGGAAGGTGGAGGCGGAGGGGGAGGGGGAGGAGGAGGAGGGGCGCTGCAGAGGGAGGGAGGACGATCACCAGGATGATATACTTTTTGAAGAATGCAGCGCAGTTACGTCGAGGGCGCACATTCCATCCAGATCCAGATCCAGGTCCAGTCTTCTTCCACTTGATCCGGGGCTCGACTTGAGACGAGCTGCAGGAACCGCGAAAAGAGCCTGAACTGCCTTGCCTGACCGCTGTAACGCGCTCCCGCGTCACCGCGAGCGGCGGTGTCTGGTGTACAGCGTCCGTCCGGGTGATCGGCGGCGAGGGGAGTGGAGGGGGAGTGGAGGGAGGGTGGGCAGGGTGTCGCTGGTTGATGGGTAAAACTCTTCCCGCGAGAGCGGGGGCACGAGGGGCCGGTGCCCACACATACCCACCAAGCGGGGTGTGTGCTTGACATGCGACGGCCCCTGCGATCCCCACATGTTTGCCCTGTCCCGCCCGGACCCTGAGTGCATGTGGAGCGTGCAGACGACTTGCGGACATTGCAGACGGGAGGCGCGGATTATGGGGTCGCCAGGAAAACCACTCACCCGGCCGGACTGCCAAAATGGCCGAGCCGGCGGCGATAACACTCGCCAGCGCGGATATCGTCGGATATAATGTGGAGCGGCGCTGAGAGGGACTGGGGGGTGGACAGGCGACGGAACAATGGCGTCGACACAGAGGGCACGCTTCGCGATGGCTTCGGGCAGGCTGCCTTGCTAGCGAGGGCGGGGGGCAACCGATTTATTCCGGTTGATTGATCATAATGATGATAAATGATACAAGCAGCCACTCGGGCACGACCAGGCCAGCCAGGCCAGCCGCCTTGTTCTTGTTGTGTTTGCCTTGCGGCGGCCTTGCGGCGGCAAGCCCCTGCGAACCACCACCCGCCCAACGACAGACCCCCACTCCATGTCCGCCTAAGGAGCTCCAGGTTCGCCCGCTGTGTTCTGTTCGCCGTTGCTGCAAGGGCTGCGCAGGCGGCTGCGTGGCTCCGCGGTCCATCCGCCAGCTCTGAGAACTTGCACTCAGGCTCCCAAAGCCTTGCTTGCTTGGGCGGCCAGTCAAGAGCCGCCATTCCCACCCATGCGACAACACCACCGCCCCCAGTCTTCCGCCCGGGCCGCTCCAACTCTGTCTATGCTCAAACGCCAGCCTCTTCTGAGAAACGTACAACGTGGTACATAGTACACAGCCTCGTTGGGCTGAGGGAGGTGCAAGGCCAAGGCGTGCGAAGCCAGCCGGCTCGCTGCACCCGGTCGGGCCCCCCCGTCATCAAAACGTGGATGCAGGAAAGCAAGCCCCAGCCTGGTCCAACTTCGGACTGGCCGGACCGGAGCAACTCCTCGACATCGAACCCAAAGCAAATCCGGACGCCTTATCCCATACCCTGTATCCTGCCTGCCAACCTAAACGTGATACCCGCCAACTGACAAAAGGGGAAAAAAGCGACGACGGAATGAAATAAACGGGCGAGCCGAAAGCAGAGTAGAAGAAGTGAAAAAAAAGACAAATAACAACGGAAGAGGAGAGAAAGACAGGAAAGAAGGAAGCGAACTGGGGAAAGGGGTTTGCCATCAAAAACATCAACCAATCTTGCGCCTGTCTCATCAGAGCCCACTTGGGCTCAAAACCCGAATAAGCCGAGACGGGCAGCAGCATAAAACGGAAAGGAACAGATGAGAGAAAACGAGGTGACAAAACAAACGAGAACACCCGGGGAAAACACCCAGGCAGAAACGAGTGAGTGTCCATCCCCCGCCCAGCCATTTGACGCGAGGGCAAAAATAAGTAAAACCAGCATCGGGAGCATCAACCGGAGCGTTTCCCCATGCCGCGTTCCCTCCGGCTCGAGTCCCCGTTCGGCGGCGGCTGTGCCCGTGACCGGTGCTCCTGCCGTTCCTTCTCGCAGCGGTTCCCGCAGCCCGGGCAGACCCAGCCGTTGTCCCGCTGGACAACGCGGACGAGGCAGCGGCTGCAGCGCCACCAGCCCGAGTGCAGCGCGCGCCGGGCCCGCGTCGACCACCACACTTCGTCCTCCCGGTTGCCGCGCCGCAGGATGTCCTCGTTGTGGTACACCCGCAGGTGGTCGCGGAAGTGGTCCTGCCGGAGGAACGGGTTGGCGTGCCGGCTGCACACCTTGTAGTCGCACTGGAACTTGGGCTTCTCGGCGTCCGCGAGGTGCACGATCCGGATGTGCCGCTCCAGGTCGGCCTGGCGGCTGGCGCCCTTGTCGCAGCCGTGGTGTGGGCATCGGAACCTCTCCTTGTTGTCCGCCGGGGCTCTGAAGGGGGGAGGGTGAGGGGGGGGGGGGTGGGTTAGGGGCGGGTTGGTTAGCGGCACAGGCACGACGACGGGTCAGGCTTTGAGCGGATGGTCAGTCGAACTTACGGAACTGGTGCAGAGGAATCGCTACTGCACTGGCCATCTGACCTATGGTTCTCAAGGTCGATGGCGGGTTTAAACAGCTCTGTCAGGGTGGCGACAATGGCGTAGTAGCAGATATGGACCACTTCAGGGCCTTCGAGGAGCGTTTGGAGTTGATACGCCGCCTGTTCCAGGATGTTTTCTGTGACAGCGTACGACGGGGCTGCACTGCTGTTGAAGTGGTCGGCAAGCTGCTGAGACAGCACGTCCTGAACTGCCAGGCGGGTCGGGTCGAGTTCGCGTTGTTCGTGGTGCCTCCCAAGAGCTTCGCTGACAGCCTGGGCTGAGATGTACGGTGGGCCTTGCTCGCCGAACGACCACTGGTTGGAGATCCAGTTCTGCGCAACCAAGGTGGCATGCCACGCGGCACCTTCCCGACTTGCATTTGTGCTGAACTGAGGCGAACGGTCGGCCAAGTGTAATGTTTGTGGCAGTTCCTCGCCACCCTGGGGGAAATGGGACCCGGCGGCAGCGAGCGTCGCGTCGACGGCAAACGGTTCATGCGGCGAGGACAGACCGGGTTGCGACGACGTCTCCAGGAAGGCACCATATTTGGTGAGCTCGGGGTCGAGTGACGAGTAGTCTGTCGCTAGCGAGAGGCTGGAGGACGAGCTGTCGGTGGTGAAGCAGCTCGCGTCCGAGCAACTCGTTGATTGTGAGTCGCTCCTCTCCATATCGACGGCATAGTGCCAGCTGCCATCGTGGCCGCCGTGAAGCCCGTACGTATCAATAGGGTACGACGAATCCAAGATAGACTCCTCCATCAAGGCAGTGTGTTGTTGAGAAGGGACCTTGGTGGTATTGGGGAGAGGTGTGGTGAGATGGGTGATCCGTACTGTTGGCCGGTTGACCCGAAGGACAAGGCTGCTGTAAGGGCCGATACTCAAAAAACGGATCAACACGGGGAGGATCTGGAAGCCCAGCCGGACGACGAGATGTTTATATAAGGGTGTGCGATCAAGCTCAGGCGTGGTCTGCAATCAACAAAAAGGTTGTTGCGAGAAAACCGAGAAAGGGGGAACAGAGCAAGCAGGGCAGATGGAAGAGGAATTTGTGGATGGTTTAGTCACATATATGTTCACTCAGAGGAGGACATCCCTGTCGTGCCTGGCAGAGTGAGGCGAATCGACGACACACCTTCGGTCAGGAGGGAAGGGGGGTCAGAACAGGAAAGGCGCTTGCTTGTTGGCAGCAACCTTGGTTTCCGGCGCATAAAGCACACATTCGCCCGTGGGAGCAGGCTCCAATGAACCCACAAACGGTCCCAGGTTCCCCCCAGCCCGATTGTACACATCCTCTCTGTCCAAGGGGGTGCTGCACACAAGAAGCCGGGCGGAAGAGCTGGACTGGGAGCCGCCTTCGGAGTTGTGTCTTCCCCACCGACTTGCCAGATCACCACCGGGACCACGAGCAGAACGACGCGGCTACCACAGCCACCACGCCGATTGCTGCGAAGGTCGCAGAAGATCGGGGGGAGAATGCCACGGAGCAGCTGATTGGAGGGACCAGAGGTGGGTGGGCTAAATACACAGAGGTACCGTCTCCTTGGGCGAGTGGGAGGAAGCGAGACAGGATACTGGTCCCTCAGGTCCTCTCGGTGTGCTCGCTCGGCCGGGCTGGGCACAGCGACCCGCCAGACAGTAGCGACGGGAGGCTCAAGTTTCAGCCAGCTGACCGCATCGGGCTTGACCTTTTGGGAGTCATCGTGGCGGGGGGAAGGGGCGGGAGGAGCTGCCGCCCCGCGAGTACCTCGTCAGCACGCCGAAGTTCGAGAATGCACAAGAGATGCCTACCTGCGGGCCATGGAACGCCAGGGGGGCATCGAACAAGAATAAGTATGATCGGTTACTAGGCAAAGGTTGAGTGTGTGTGGGGTGGGGGGAGGACGGGGGTTGAGACAGGGCCATGCATTCCTCCATGTCAGGTAGGACGAGCCTCGCGAGTTCAGTTCCATCGCAGACGGCATCCTTGGGTGATATTCGGAGCTCTAGGCACATTTACTCGACGTACCCCATGCATGGGAGGCCCCCCAGTCAGCCAGATCACCAAGTCCTCTCCGATTCCGGCCTCTTATGCCGCCGACTCCCTGGGGAGCAACTGAGAACAGGCGGGCACCGCTTGTGGACTGGGATAAATCGAGGATGCCCCCCTTCAACGAGGTATCCCCCGAACGAGCGCCGAGGTTACGCGGAAGCCAGAGGCGGCTGAGGCTGAGCAACACGCTGGTGTGCAGGACAAGGTGAGCAACTGACGAACCAGAACCACGCATCGCTCGCCCCGCCATGCAGCCAAGCAGCCAAATCGCCTGCTTCCTCGCTGACCTCGCTCGGTGAGCGGGATGCGCCTCCCACACCTCTGTCGCTTGGCGCGCTGTGATTCGTTGACTGCGGCTTCTGGGAGTCGGAGTAGACAAGGCGTCCAAATGACGAGGGGGTGACCACGCGCCCGCCTCAAAAGGGCTTCGCCGTGCCCAGGCGTGGACCGCCCTGAACCAAAGAGCAAAGACACTCTTGGCCCCACCGACCGCGAGCCTTGCCGAGTCGTCCAAGACGCCGCTCTGCGTTGTGCTGACTTGCACGTGTGTTTTTGGGCCTGAAACGGACCCCGCCAAACTCCATCCTGCGAGAAAGAGAGAGAGAGCCCCTGGTTCCAAATCCGGCACCGAATTCCTGGCTTGACATGCCAGTGCCCGACACATTCATGGCTGCATCAGCAGTGCCTGGAACTGTCGCTTGGGTC
The DNA here is from genome assembly GCA_033296695.1 of Staphylotrichum tortipilum. Classification (NCBI taxonomy): domain Eukaryota; kingdom Fungi; phylum Ascomycota; class Sordariomycetes; order Sordariales; family Chaetomiaceae; genus Staphylotrichum; species Staphylotrichum tortipilum. Next base: position 36,727 of record MU855320.1, on the reverse strand, counting down.
CCCTCAAGGCAGACTCGGAAGGCTTACTTGCAGTGAAGGATGAAGGAAGTCATCTGGAAGCCTTGCTGTCCCTTCCCCCCCACCCCTACGGCCCCTCCCTTTCCCGCTTCAGCCTCCCCCATGATGTAAAGTTGGCGGAGAGCGGAGCCTTGAGCCCTGGTAATCGCATGCCAAGGCGGCTGCAGCCAAAGAAGCAATCGAAGTTTCACAACATGACACGCATAGCCCTCAACTGAGCGCCCGGGGCAGAGCCGCCAGCGGCTTAGCCTTCCGCCAGTGGTGGTGGGCACAACCCCTCACTGCAGCAAGCCATCCATGCAGCACATCTGGGCGAAGCGGGCGGCAAATCACTGGTGGGTTGGAATCCTCGCAGCTCTCGGGGAGGGGCCAATTGCAAGGCAACTGTGATGGCTGCAAGGGGTCAAGTTGACTTGCCATTCATCGTAACAGTGACGCGGCCGCGTCTCCAGAACCCAGCCGATCCCAGACACCCCCCCCCCCCCCCAAAAAGGAGACCGTAGCCCATACAGAACACCAAAACACACTCCCCCCATTCAAGCACCCGTCTCTGCCTTGCCACCCCATCCCTTCCGGTTGCAGCGGTGTCGTTGCACGGGCGAGGCCCTTAGACCTCGTCTTCGAGGAACTTGTAGGCGAACTTGAAGTCGGCCTTCCGCCGGTTCATCCTGCGCCTGGTTAGTCATCTGTGCAACCCCCCTTCTCTCGGGCGTCGCCCCAGGCCACTGACCATGTACTCTCGTAGTCGAAGAAACGGTACGTCCCTTGCTCAAACTCTTCCGTTATCGACTTGGGCTCCTCGTGCCGCTGGAACCATGTCTGGTATTGCTTATGGAACCTCCAGCTCTGGTCCTTCAAGGCCCGCGCGGCGAGGTACTGCTGGTATGTGCCCTGCTTGTAGTAGAAGACGTAGAAGAGCGTGTCCGGGTCGATCCGCGTGTAGAGTCGAGGGTCGTCAAAGATGGTCAGCGGTTCTTGCGGGAACCGGGTGTGAGAATGGAACTTGACGTCCGGCTGGTAGTTTCGGGGCGGCTCAGCGTCCATGATGCCGGGTTTGCTTGCCTCCGACGCAGCCTGCATCCTCTGTGTCGCGGGAGCGTTCATTGGCGCAGGCCGTTTCTTGGTCACCTCAAACGACTCGACCAAATCCTGTAACGATGCAGGGAGGTGGTATATCGACTCCTCTTCCTCGTCGGCTTCCTGGATCGGCCGGATACCATTGGCCACGCCATTTGCTTGCCCTACTATCCAGCCCCAAGGTCAGCACATCCACCAAACGGCACATTTTAGATGAATCACCCAAACCTTTTGATGATTCGCCGGTTTCGGTGACGGCTGCCTGAGCCGCGACTGCCTTGCCCTTCCCCGCTGCCTTGCTCGGCTGAGGGGCGGGCGTAGGACCGTTTGCTGACGAGGCAGCCACGTTGGATGCCTTCTCGTGTGACGCCGGCTGTATGGGTGGCACGCTTGGAGAGTTGGCGGCACTGGCCCTCGCTTGCGCCGTGGCTAATGAGGCGGCCGCAACGTTGGGCGTCGCTGATGGCGGCGGCGGTAACGGTGCAATCCCAACATTGTTCGCTGCCGCCGCCGCCGCGCTCGCGTACTTCAGACCCTCGCCCGCGATCCGGGCCGGGGGGGCTGCCGGCTTCATTCCGCTGCCGACCGGTGTGGCGTTGCTGAGCGTTGCGAGTGGAGTGCTGTGGACGGTTGCGAGTGTTGGGAGGGGCGATTTGACCTGCGCCGAGGGCCGCCGGACAGCTGCCCCCGCCACCGCATCGACGGCACTGCGCTGCTTCCCGGAAGGCACAACTGCCGGCTTGGGCTCGACTTCGGGGGCTGTGTCGTCCTGTATCGACTGGGTATCCTGAGACGAGACCTTGTCGTTGTCCACGTTCATGCCGTACTGGTCCTCCTCGTCTTCCAGGTTCAGGTCGTCGTACATGGTCTCGTCCTCCATGAAGTCGTCGTTCATCCCCTCGGAAACGTAGTACTTGATGTTCTCCCCCAGCTCGGTGACCTGGTCCGGCTCGACGCCCCCGTTCTCGAGCGAGCGCCGGATTAGCTCCATCTTGCCTTGGTGCCATTTGTGCCGCTCGATGATGCGCTCGATCTCGGCTATCCGCTCGGCCTTGGCGGCGTGGCCTTTCCCCTTCTTCATGGTCGCCTGTATCGACTCGCTCTCGGCCTCGAGGGTCTCGATCTGCTGCTCCAGCTCGTCGACATTGTTACTCAGAAACTCGCTCGCCTCCATCTTGGCCTGCTCCTTAGGGTCCAGCTTGGCGGCTGCCGAGAGCCCTTCTTTGGAGTACGCCTTGGTCTTCATGGCCTTTTCGACGGCCTTGAACTTTTCCATTTGCTAGAATAGAGACGGGTAAGTCTGCTGGCCAGCCCAAGACGGCGCCGGTTGGAATACAAACCGTCTCAATCAGCCGGCGCTGCCCCAAGAGCGGCGCCTTGTCCTTGATGTCATTGCTCGCGGCCCATGTCTTGATCTGATCGCGCAGCCTCTGCAGCTTCTTGATCTCGCGCTTGAGCTGGTCTTCCTGTTTCTCCTTCTGCGCTTGGTTTGTCGACTGTTCGATCTTCTCGTAGATGCCCTCGAATTCGGCGACCCCCTCGGCCACCTTCTTGAAACACTTGTCGACTTCTTGCTGGAGTTTTCGCGCTGCCATCTCGTCGTCGGCGGCGGTCGGTCCGCACCCGGGATGATTCGGGATGGAGTGGTTCGTCTGGAGATCTCTGGCTCCTGGACACGGGCAAAGTCGGCGGCAGCTGTGGTGGCTGGTCTCGTGGGCGCAAAGAGGCGCGGCCGGCACGTCGTTGTCTTCGTAGTCGTCCTGCAGGGAGGGAAGGCAGACAGCAGGTCAAACGTCAGTCCCAGCCATCAACGGAGGAATGTTGCAGACCGCACCAGGCTCACTTGGTAGGCGACGTTGTCGTGCAAATAAGGGCAGGCCGGTCGCTCGCTCGAAGCAGGACGCGGGCGGCTGTCCGTTGGTCGTTTGGGGGTGGTGTGGTCAATTGGTTGTGTGCAGCAAGCTCGCGGTTGAAACAGACCCGCTGTAGGCCAGGTCACAATCCCAAGCCGGTGATTCGGCAGACGACCCAGCTCCGGTCGTGCACTCCGGCGGCTGGCCCACAGTGCTGGCACAGCGGGTGGCGGCCCCTTTGGCGGCGTTGTTGGAAGGAGCCCAGAATACGGAATAGCGCCTCAATAAACAGCCTTCCGTGGACTTCTGGGACAAATTATCCTAACCAAGGTATTTGGAAACTGTGCCATGCTGTTCTATGTTTGTCTAATACTACGGAATCCCCCGTTTTCAAGAGCAAGTTGAGAAGCCATTCTCTGGTGCTAACTGCTCTGTTCCGCTCTGTCGTGCCTGCAAACTGAGCCCCGGTTGGCAAGACCCCATGCACTGGGGGGTAGCCCCGCTTTTCCCAGTGTTTGGGGAGGCAGAGTTGTTGCCATGCAGCATCCAATCTCTCTCCACACAAGTTCAATTTGGGGCTGCTCTGTCCACAAAGGCGAATTGCACGGCTTGTTTCCTTGCGTGTTGGTGAACATGAGAAGCTGATTGTCACACTTTTGTACAGCCACTCGTTTTGCCTCTTCTGTCATTTCCCTTGGGTTTTTGCTTGAAGACCGACGCCGTCTCCCTGTTGTCATTCATTCTAAGTTTTACAAACAGTGCGATTCAGGGGTCACTCCTTATTGCCTGCCCTCTCGGCCTGTCTTGAACCATCCGTCTCCGTTGCCACCAGGCTTGCAGACATCCACACCGCTCTGAACAATGAAAGGTATGTTGATCCTTTACATACTGTATATTTATCTCAATTATGGTCTGACGCCATCTCTTCCCCAGCGATCCTTCAGAGGGTGCTGTCAGCCTCGGTCACGGTGGACCAGAAGACCGTGTCTGTGATCGGGAAGGGCGTGCTAGTGTTTGCAGCTATGGCGCCTGGCGATACGGAAAAGGAAGCTGATTCCTTGGCTGCCAAGGTCCTGAAGTTGAAGCTCTGGGACGACGAGTCCGGCGGTCGGGTGGGTTTGGTCTTTGAAATTATCACCCCTTCGTCGCGGATGGCACTGACGGAGCAATCAGTGGAAGAAAAACGTCCAGGATATTGACGGCGAGGTCTTATGTGGTAAGGGCATTCTATCCCCTCGGATTCGACGAAGCGGTGCTAATCCTTGTCCCAGTATCTCAGTTTACTCTGCTCGCCTCGACCAAGAAGGGCAGCAAACCTGACTTCCACGGAGCCATGGGCGGAGAAGAGGCCAAGAGGCTGTACGAGTACTTCTACAGCAAAGTGCAGGAGGGCTATACGGCAGACAAGGTCAAGAATGGCGTGTTCCAGGCCATGATGCAAGTTGCTCTGGTTAACGATGGACCGGTTGGACTTGCCTGATCCGTTTTGGCCACGGCAGCGCTCGCTAACACTCTGCGCAGGTCACCCTGGAGCTCGCAGCACATCCCAAGCAAGAGAAGGAGGAAAAGAAGACAACGGCGGGCGCATCGACAGTTTGACGACGACGCAGGAGAGGGCAACGGGTAACCCGTCCGGCTCCCTTTGTTTCCGGTCTTGTCAGCTGCGTGGCTTGAGCCACGACTGCCGTAAGCATGCGATGTAAATGTGGAGGAGAAAACATTGGCTAACTGCACGGTGCGTTACCAGGGAAACGTCAACAGAGATGAGCATACCAAGTATCGACGCTGGGAGTCCCCCGGCGTCACGTTTGGGTCAGGCGATTGTGTGCAGCGATCAACTCTCCACCAAGGCACGTCGATGTCCTGAGCCCGAGATGAGATGGGACAGGAGTGTGGTGATGAGCCAGGGCCGTGGCCAGGCTGCTACCGCTTCCCACACCGCCTTCCCTAAACGAGTTAGTTTGGCGCTTACAGCTCCAACCCTGGAATGCCCCTCCGCATGTTTGACAACCCCACCATCGAAGGTTCACGAAACGTCCCTGCCTCAGACTTGCATTGCGGCTGTGGCCTGTAAACAAGACCACCACCGCCAACTGTCTCTGTTGGTCGTATTTCCCACTCGCTCCCCGTGCCATCTATTTCAAGGACCAGAAACAGTTTGCCGCCGGCCTGCAGAGGACCAAATCTGTGACAACAGGCGACCACGGGAAAACAACACTCGACCAACCCCAAAGGCAGGTGATTGCAAGGCAAGTCCCCTCTCATTTGTGTAACTTTTTGCGCCCACGAGCTGTTCGCGATTCTTTCCTGTGGGGCTCTCTCGCCATGCCACCTTCCTTCCCTCTGCCTATCGCTCTCTCTCTCTGTTGCCGGTTTCAAGCCACCCGACTGACGCCATCTTAGAGCTCCGCTGCCTGCAATCCCAAGCACCAAGCCCCTACTAACCAAACCACAGGCGCTTAATCACTTCTCCCTACATCATGAGCGCCAACGAGACCAAGGCGGCCCGCAGCCGCGTCTTCTTCGACATCACCATCGGTGGAAAGCCAGCTGGTCGCGTCACCTTCGAGCTGTACAATGATGTCGTCCCCAAGACGGCCGAAAACTTCCGGGCCTTGTGCACTGGCGAGAAGGGCGTTGGCAAGGTTGGCAAGCCGCTTCATTTCAAGGGCTCCATCTTCCACCGTGTCATCAAGCAGTTCATGATCCAGGGCGGTGATTTCACCGCTGGCAATGGCACCGGCGGTGAGTCGATTTACGGCGCCAAGTTCGCCGATGAGAACTTCGACCTGAAGCACGACCGCCCCTTCCTGCTGTCCATGGCCAATGCTGGACCTGGTTAGTACCGCCGCTCCCCTGAATCTTTGGCGCCGAGAGGGTTGTTTGTTAACAGCTGTTTTGCTTTCCTGCAGGGACCAATGGCTCCCAATTCTTTGTCACCACCGTTGCGACCCCCCACCTGGACGGCAAGCATGTCGTGTTTGGGGAGGTTCTCAGCGGCAAGTCTGTCGTGCGTCAGATCGAGAACATGAGAACCCAGAGCGACAAGCCCGTCAAGGATGCTGTCATTGCTGACTGCGGTGAGCTGTCTCCATCCGAGGCTGTCGGTGCCGACACCAAGGCTCCTGATGCCTATGGCGACGAGTACGAGGACTTCCCCGAGGACCAGACGGTCGGGGGCGAGGTCCTTTCCGCGTCCCAGATCCTGAAGATTGCTGCCGCCTGCAAGGATTTTGGCAACAAGGCGTTCAAGGCCAGCGATCTCTCCGTCGCGCTCGACAAGTACCAGAAGGGCCTTCGGTATCTGAACGAGGACCCGGACACGGACAAGGAACCGGCCGACACCAAGGATCAGATCGACGCGCTGCGCGTCGGCCTGAACAGCAACGCCGCGCTGATGAATCTCAAGCTTGGCGCCTGGGACGAAACGGTCCGCTCTGCGGACAGCGCCCTTGCTGTCTCGAGTATCTCGGATAAGGACAAGGCCAAGGTTCTGTATCGTCGCGGCTTCGCGTTGGTGCGGCTGAAGGACGAGGAAGCGGCGCTGGAGAGCTTGGAACAGGCAAAGAAGCTGGCCCCGGAGGATGCAGCCATCAACGCCGAGCTGGTCGCGGTCAGGAAGGTGGCTGCTGCGAGGGCTGCCAAGGAGAAGGCTGCGTACAAGAAGTTCTTTAGCTGAGCAGCACAACACCCGTCGAGATGACGTTATGATACCAAAAACCAGAGGCACAATGGGATGCGTCGGCCATTGATCCTCCTGGAATGGGGACCGTTGCTTGGTGGACAGGCTTTTTCTTCCAACCCCGGAGGACTGGACGTTGTTATTCGAGACAATCAAATTCATATTCCAGGCTACCCAAGACTCGCGTTTCTACTGCCCCAGTGGGTTCATTCGCTCCCCTCACCCCAAAAAGGTCCATATCCAATCAATACCAAGTGTGTACATCAAACGCCCAAGTAGGCCACTTCCATCGCCTCTAAATCCATGGGCTCTCCGGGAAATCTCCTGATCATGTCTCCCCCGGCGTTATGTATCCTGAAAAATACCTCAACCAGTCCGTGTTTGCTGTTCCACTTGAGGCCGCGCCACGATCTCGGCCTGTCTTGAATCTGGCAGCGTGGTGGAACTCTTGTTCCGATCCTTCTCCCGCTCTCTCGTCCTCTCCCAGCCCTTGTTCTCATTCCCCATCTCCTGGTCGCCGTTGGTGTCGCGATCGGCCCCTCTGATAATCACCGGCAGCGGTGCCGTTGATGAGCCCGGGACCGCGGGAGAATCCGGCGAGGCAGTGCGGGTCTTGCGGATGAACCCGCTGAGGAGCCTCCGCGGGTGGATCCCATTGCGTAGGCTGCGCACTGTGCCGCCGCTACCGTGGCTGGCCTGCCCCGTCGACATGTCGCTGCTCCGGGACATCTGGCGCAGCGAGCTGGAGCTCAGGTCGCGGCTGAAGCTGCCGTGCCGGTCGTCCCTCCCGACGCTGACGGTGCTGATGGTCCCGAAGAGCGGGGCCGTGCCGGGCGCATCCATCTCGCTCCCCGATGAGCCGGGCGGGCGTCCGTCGCCCTCTGTCCAGACCGCCGAGCCGCTGTAGGCCGACAGGTTGAGCATGTCATGGATGCTGATGCGGTCCATCACGTCGGAGAGGCCCGCGTGCTCGTCGGCGAGTTGGCCGCCCGCGTCTGCAACCCGGAGCGCCTCGATGTGCGCAAGACAGTCCATCGCGCGCTGGTGGAGGCTGATGCAGAGCGTGTGAAAGGTGAGCAGATCGCCATGGTAGACTTGGGACTCCCTGGCGGAGACCGAGTGGGCATCGGCCCAGAGCTTCACGAGGGCGGCGAAATTGCGGCCTTGATCGACGAGGTATGGGAGCGAAGGGAAGCCTTCGCGTGCCATGGGCGACAGGCGGCCGAGGATCGTGATGGGCGTGGAGTAGGAAGCTGGCAACGGCGCCTTGGTGCGCTCCGCGGGGATGGCGCATACGGCGTCGAGAAAGTCTTTGAAGGGTTGTCGCTGTGTGGTGAGGAACCGGTTCATGGGCTCCATCCAAATCTCTTTCTTGCCAATGTTTGACAGATTAGCGAGCGCTTGCAAAGACTTGGCGATGAGAGTCAGAGTGCGCTGGGCCCGAGGGCGTGGGTGGTCTCTCAGAAGGCCAAACAGCTTCGGGTTCAGGATGGCGGGGCAGAGGAAGCGGAGGAAGAGGAAGCCCGAGACGGATGTGTAGGTGACGCTGCGGAGGAAATCGCCGTAGCGGTCTTCTGCGACAGCCCGGATGTACTTGAGGATGTGTCTCAGCTCGGGAGGCAAACGGGGGGTGGAGGACACGATGCAGTCCCATATGTCGGTGGTGAACTGGAGAAGCTGGGCCCAGTTCTGTTGGATATCCTCGCCGTGATGCACCTTGCTGGGGTCTACTTCGCAGCTTGAGTCGCTCTCGTTGATCTCGAAGATTTTGTCGGCAAGCGTCTCTCTCAGATACTCCTTGCCCAGGCGACGCATGTGGAATTCCAGGGCCTGCGTCAGGAGGGAGTTGCCCCTGAACAGCAAATTGGCCTCGCCCTGCAGCGACTTGCCCAGGTCACGCACAACCTGCTCCCTGTCGACATTGGACTCGATCGAGTCATTGGACTTGAGACGCCCACTGAATCTCGGCTTCTTCAGTGGCGCTTGGTTTCCGATCCCGTCGATCTCTTCTTCGACCATGTTCATCAACCACTCGTTGGCACTCCCGGACACCTGGAAGATGTTGACAAAGATCTCAGCCAGCCGGCGCAGGCTGCCAGGCAATGCCTCGGTAATCTGAATGGTGAGGCCGACGCTGAAGCGGTGCAAGAGCTCCGACAACGGCTGGTAGTTGCGCTGAAGAAGAACCACGAACTCCTCGTGGTGGACCTTGAGGAGCATGGTCCCAATGGATTGCTGCCTGTCGTCGCAAATCTGAAGCCATTGTTCGTGATCTTTGCCGCACTCGAGTTGGTGGAGAGGTATGTCGACGGAACCACAAAGTGTTTCGGTCATGTTCCCCGCCCTGGCCAACCCGAATGTCGCCTGTATTTGATGAGCGAAGCTCTCACTGATGCCATCGACCGTTTTCAAGAGGACAGAGAGGTAGGGCAGGGAGGCCGGGAGATCGGTGAAGAGGTAGTCCTCGCGCCAGAAGGGGTTTTTCGTCTCCATCTTGGTTGTCGTTCTGGCGCGAACTTCTCCGTCCAGGATGACCTCGGCAAGGTAGTTGCCAGTGGTGGGGTCGGGGTCATGCCCCTTGCCGTGGCGATCTCCGTGGGGCCCTTCTGCGATCCAAGTCTTGGAGCGGAATTTTGCCTCGGTGACCCTGACGGATATCGTCTTCTCCACGCGAAATGTCTCGCCCGTCGGCTCTTGCTGGAGGTCGGTCACCTCGCAAACACGCCCTCCGCTCGCGGGGTCCAGGTTGTAGACGTCCGGTATGGTGAAGGCGCGCAACAACACAAACCAGACCTCGAACAGCACCCTGGTCTCCAATGCGATGTAGACCGGCCTGAATATCGATAGCTGAGTCGACGTCGACGAGTAGCTGGGGAATATGGCCAAGCTGTAATCCTCGTCCAGGACAGACTTGTCAAGTTGCTGGATCGCGGACCTCGCAAGTTGCGAGAGCTCGATCACCGAAAGGACCGTCACGTCATTTTCTGTCATGATTTTGAACTCGCCGTTGTCGTGAAGGATGCACGACACCCTTCTCCAACCCGTCTGAGTAGACCGCAAATCGCGAGTTGAGGGCCGCCTGACGATGGCGCGCGGAGAAACGGCGGCGCCTTTGTCCCAGAGCAATACCTTGCCGACTTTGATGATGGCGGTGTGTCGGAGGCCCGGCGACGAGACGCGGCGTTTCATCTCGATCCTCACTGGCGCGCTGGCGCCCACGCCCGCGGCGGCGTTGCCGGAACGAACAGTGTGGGGCTTTGCGCCGGGCGGGCGCAATTGCTGCCAGCAGAGCAAGGCCGCCAGCCAGAGCTCGAGCTCCTCAGCTACGAGCGGCCGCAGGAAGATGGCTTCGCCGAGCTGCGGACTAGCCACTTCGAGACACTGAGAATCCCTGTCGGGGCGCTCCATAGGGATCACCCGACACCCTCGCAAGTCTTTCACCAGGACATAATGAAACGGGCCGGTCTCGCCGGGGTCGACCATCAACGCGCCCCTCTCCTCCTCGATATAGCACGTGCCCGTCAACCACGCCCCGCCGACATCCTGCTGGTACTCGGCCTCGCCACGCATCCTCCCGCACAGGTTCTTCATGAGGAGCAGCACCTTGTTGGCATCTGTCGTCGGAATAGGCAGGGGAAGGGAGTCGACGGATGGCGGGAGGGATGAGAGAGGCGAGCTGGGCCGCGACGACGGCCGCTTGGTCAGACGACTCCTGGGCCCTGTCGACTTCTTGTCCTTGGGCAACGGGGTGGGGAGGGGCGGGAGCGGATCGGCCTGCTTGTATGTCTCGAACGGGGACTGAAATGGCGGCAGTTTCGCGTCGTCGGTAACCGGCAGGGACGCGGCGGATGAAAAGGAGCCTATCCTGTTACGCGCCTCGATGGCCGGGGCGAGCTGCTGCCGAAGAGCACCATCCATGGTATGGGTTCTCGGCCTGAAGGAAGTGGGCCGTAGCGGGGGGCTCGACGCGGCGCTGTCGAAGGAGCCGGGAAACGAGTCGTTGAACACAACGCCCTGGCGCCTGGCCGGCAAGCCGGGGGTGGCAGCAGGAATGGTCCTGGGCGAGGTCTGCGGCGACGCAGAACCAAACCCGTGGGACGCCTGCGACGCGCTGCTCCCAGCTCCATCGACGTCGCTGAGGGTGGCATCGGCCGGCTCGGGGGTGACGGCCCTCACCGTCTGGCGGAAAGCACCCCGAAGGTTGTTGGCAGAAGGCCTCTCGGGGCCCCACGGCGACGGCACCTCAGAGAGCGGGGGGAGGGCGGAAGCGCGCGGAAGCCGCTCGGGCAGTGGAGGCGCAACGTCGTCGTGAGGGCTGCTGCCTCGGGAGTAGGACCGCTCGTCCATGGCGACCTGGAACGGGCTCGTCGGTCTACGTTCTCCTGGCATGCTCCGCGACTCGGCGGTCCGCTGTGGCGGCGGGCGAGGCGACGGTAGCCCGTTGAGGTGATCGAGACCACAAGACCCCACATATGCGCGCTGCCAGGGCCACGCACGCTCGCTTCCTCGCCTCGTTTGTTCTCCGGACCTCGATCACGTCCGCAGTCCCTCTCGGTTGTCCAGTGGCATGCGCGACGACAGCGACACTACCATAGCAAGCGCAGAGCCGGGGGCGGGCCGTTGGCGCCAGCGGACGGAAGGAAGCGCACTCGGGGAGTCGAGGGCACGGTACGCGGCAGGGCGGCGGCAATGCGCGCGGGGCAATGCGAGAGGATGGCACAGTCAGGCAGGCGGGCGCAATCGGCCGCGAGGTCGGCCAAGCTCGCAAGCTTGCGACGGGAGGATCGCGGGCTGGCGAGCTGACAGCGGACGTTGGCTATAGGTGCTGGGCGTCGTGGGCAGGAGTCGCGGCGCAGACACGGTCTGGTGGCTCTGCATCATCAGTGCTCGACACAGGCGGAATGGGTGCAGCGGTGTCCCAAGCCGCATGCAAACGGGAGAATGGTAAATGACGGGATGGGTTTTGCGGCGTTGGTGATCCGGCCTGGCGGGTGCGACGAGGCGGCGAGGCGACGAGGCAACTCGCTGCTTGCTTGAACTGCTCGGCTGCTCGACTGCCCAAGGCTTGAGCGAGTGGGTGACTGTGCTCGGTCGCAAACCCGCAATTGGACAAGCCAGGCCAGGGCAGGGGAGCGAAGTAATAAAAAATCGCTGGACGCTGCGACGACGCTGCGACGCTCGACGCTCCGCAGGCCTCAACGGTCAGTCAGGTCCTGCAGGATGCCGGCCAAAGGGAGCGATTAATATTATTACATGGCAATTAGCGAGAGGTGTTGTTGCATCGCTAGCCCCAGGCAGCATGGTGCGTGCGGCCTCGAGGGGACACCAGAGAGCTGCTGTCGCTTCTCCAAGAGCCGATCTCGTTAACTAGCTAGTGATCTCGGCGCGCAAGCCAAACCTGGGGCAAACGGAAGCACGCCAGCTTCGCTCTCCGAAACAAGGCAGCTTGATTGGGTTCCGCAGCTTCTGGCGGCGCATCAAACTTGGGCTGCCACCAACCCGGGAGCAGGGAGGAGGAGGCCAGGGCCAGTTTGCGGGGTTGGGAAAAGCACAAATCCCTGCCAAACGGCGACGATTGAGCAACCCTAACCCTATGATTTAATTGCTTCTCCACACCACCCACACATTCGCCAACAAACCTCATTTTGGAGACCTGGACATACATCCATCCATGCCTCTCCGTATCCAACGCAAGCCGATCATAGCCAGTACAGTCCATCGTGATTAGAAGCCCTCGCCCGTCATGATGGTCCGCCCGCCGCCATACCACAGCTTCCCGCACCGGGCATCGAGACCCCTCTCCTGGCCCACGATCCACTCTCCAATGAACTCTGCGTCCTTGGCGTCCCAGACCTCCTTCTCGAGCCAGGCGTTGATCTCTTCAATCGCCTGGATCCAGCGCTCTCTGCGCTCGGGCGTGTCGTGGTCCGCCTGGGTGAGGTAGCGCCCCAACGTGATGTGTGCGCTGGGGACGACATACCGCGAACCAATGGCCACGTTTTCCGACGCCATGTTGAAAACATCCCGCCGCAGGTGGTGGTACGTGTAGCCATCTCTCCCTGCCGTGCTCTCATGGGGCTCCCCTGTGCCGGCACCCCCGCTCGGGGGAGGTGCCGTAGGAGACGGCGATAGGACTTCCTCTCCCGAGGCGGGCAGAAACGAAACTGCGACGGCGGAGAGGTCGTAGGAGATCATGGGCTTCACAAGCCGTGCGCGTCGCGTGAACGTGAGGCTGGTCAGGGTGGGAACCGCCGGCCGTATCGACGACACCAGACTCGAGATTTCCTCGGCAGTTCGGGAGTGGGCAATCTCGAGAGTCGTCAGGTGCATGCGGTGTACTGGCATGAGCCACAGATCTGTAGTTCGACAGCATGTAAGCAGCTACCCGAGATGGTTGGTGTGGTTCAGCAACTACCGGGGATATGCTTACTCGGCGCCGCTTCTCGCAAAAGCGTCTGCAAATGGGCCACCAACTTCAGGACGTGATCCGGAGGTCTCGCCCAGAACACGAGGCAGTCCCGAGGGTCCTGATAACCGGGCTCATTCTCCAGTCGCAGCAAGACCTGGTCGATATTCAGGCCCTTGAACTCCGAGGTCAGGAAGCTCTCCCGCTGTTGGCCATTTCTCGTCACACGGTGCCTCTGGTACAGGGACTGGATCTTGGCCTAGACAGTATTTGCTCCATTAGCAGCCGACCAACAAGACACTAAGGTACCTACGGACGCGCCACTCCGCAAAGAAAGAGCCGGCCTCAACAGCACCGCTTCCGGCTCCTTGCTCCAGTTCCAACATGCCGCGTCGGCCCGGCCTGCATATACTCTTCCAACGGCTTCGCCCCAACCAGCACCGACGCGGCCCATGTCCCTTTCACTCGCCAGTCGTCATGAAGGAGCGGCTTACCGGAGAATTATCACAGGCATTGATGAGGGCGTCGTACGGGTTGTCTCCAGGGTTGATCATAGTCCCCGAAAGGTCCTCGAATTTATTTCCGGCGTCCGCCAAAGAAATCGCAGGAGCAGGCGTCATCTTGTCGTTCTCGAACCGACGGCCCAGTCGTGTATCCAGATTCCCAGACGAATGGAGCCCGCCTTCCGCAAGCTGTGGTATCAGCATCCAGAAACCCAAAGCAGTGGGGAAAAGTCACGGCAGCCACAAAGGTGCTGGTTGTGAGTGGTGGCCCTGGAGTTTCTCTCTCCGCGTGGACAAAGCTGATCTGATTGTCAGAGAAAAGGGAAAGAGTTCGAGAGATGCGGCATGGGGGCTGAGCTGCAGGAGTTCATTGATAAATGGGCTCAGCCACGCAGGCATCCCCACCCAACATTCAGGGGCTGAGTGGTCCCGCTCCACCCAGCCACTGTTCCAATGCCCACAGAGGGCCACCACGACAACACAAGAGATGCGTCAAAAACATCTTGATAGGGGGGAAGACAACACGCCCTTGGGATGACAACCCGCCCTTGGTGTGGAGCCTGCCGGCCTCGGAGAGCCCAGTCCTTGCCACGAGCTGATCCAACTGGCACCGCCTGGTCACCTACCTCGGACGGTGAACATCGAAGGAGCAGCAATATCTGCTGCTTGACGACTGCTGCCAATCTAGTAGGAAATCTCCGTTTATCAGACCACCGGCCTGCATGGAAAGGCTTAGAATCCCTCCCGCGATGCCGCCAGCCGCTGTTGTCCTTGCTCAAAGCAGGTTGGAAAAAGGGCAGGTGGGCAGACAAACAAATCGCCCGCCTAGCACAATACGACACTGGTTCCGCATACAAAGCAGTGGTTCATAATGACTGCTCCTGGCTTGTCTGAATTTGAGAGGTGTTTTGTCATGTTGGTAACCCTTGGGGCGTTCCGCCCCGTTGTCTTCCCATGTAGACAGTTCACCCTAACAATGTCCCAGGGCTCGTTACTTCTCTTCTTCGCCCCGTTGAGGCGCCATGGTGTGTGTATCATGCCTTAAGACACACTGGTTGGGGTGAGAGGGATCCTCTGGTTTGCTGGCTTGAGCCAGAGGCCGAGCTCCCGCACCTTCTCAACGCACACCTTGATGAAGAAGGTTCCGGAGTCAGGGGCCCGCTTGACACACCACCATGACCCTCGCCATCACGCTCCAAGACACGTAAAACCCCGGTCTATCCTACGTGTTGCCATAATCAGTCCGGTTTGCATTCATTCTGCCCGTGTTCCTCGCCCAGCTGCCAATTTCTTCACCCACCATCTCGCCCGCGACCTGTTTCCCAAAATTCTCCTCCCCAACTGACTGGCAAGCTCCTCGTAGACGGGCAATGCAAACACAAACAGCAACCTCGCAGCCCCGTCCGTCTCGAGCACCATTCATTGTCAATCTTTGCTCAACTCATCGCCTCTGCTTTAGTCGGTCTAGGCCAGCATACGTCGGTAGCTTCCCGAGAGGAAGACGGCTTCGCGCTCTCGGGTCATCCAAGTAAGCAACCGCATGGACGATCGGTCCTCCATGGCGCGTTCTCAGCTGACATCGACCCAGGTATGCCGCCTCTCAAGGATGGGAGGGTGCCTCCCGCGGCTCCTCGCG
The DNA here is from genome assembly GCA_033296695.1 of Staphylotrichum tortipilum. Lineage (NCBI taxonomy): Eukaryota > Fungi > Ascomycota > Sordariomycetes > Sordariales > Chaetomiaceae > Staphylotrichum > Staphylotrichum tortipilum. The sequence continues at coordinate 21,552 of MU855320.1, read as the reverse complement.
AGCTGGATAACCATATGCCATCCAGGATTTTGCGCAGTTCTTGGAGTTCAGGCTGGAGCCCTCTTACCGAGACAACAACGGCAAGCCACTCCTTGAGCACAGGGGCCGTTTCGTGGCCAGCCACGTGGTACGCAAAATGATGCGACATCGGAAAGTTCTCGGCCAAACTGACCACTATAATCAGGAAAAGAAGCTGGCTGTTTGCTCCGAGCTGCCGTCTCGGTGCCCTTCCTGTCGCCAGGAAGCGCGAGCTCTCTGAGCATGACCTCGTCGATTCCTCTGATCAAAGCGGTGACGAGGGAGAGCGCCACTCTCGCCCAATAACCAAGAAACTCAAAGTTTCACTCGGCAATGAAGAGCATGACAACCCTTCGGCCGCCGACCCGGGCCTTGGCTGCTCTGTTGCTGACCAGTCCGAGGGTATCGATGCTCCAGCCGGTGGGGCAAGCGGCCGGCTTGGTAAGCCCCCCAAGCCCAACAGCATCGATACCAACCTGCCACCCCTCTCCGACGTCCGCGAGATGTTTGAAGACATGGTCAAACGGGTGAAACCTGTTGCCCTTCAGAAATCGCCCATCAAGTTGAACGTGGCGACGCTCTGCTCCGGTACAGACGCGCCCATCTTCGCCTTGAATTTGATCCAGGAGGCCCTTCAGGCCATGGGTTTCGGCGCTGGCTTCGAGTTCAAGCATCATTTCAGCTGCGAGATTGAGCCATTCAAGCAGGGCTTCATTCGCCGCAACCTCCCTCACGGAACCCTCATCTTCCGGGACCTTGTCGAGCTGGCTAGCGCCAACCTGGCTGGTGGAGCGTAAGTTCACATCCCCAGCCCTGATGGAGCAAAATCCAGACGGCTAACGCTGCCCAGGACAACTGCCTGTGGCTCCAAAGCCCCGATTCCGGAAGCGCTGCTGGATATTTTGTTTGCCGGCTGCTCCTGCGTCGACTATTCCCACATGAACCAGAACAAGCCGGCCAGCCGTGTGCCCTCGCTGGACCGCCACCTCAAGCAGAACCCGAATAACAAGAAGGGCAAGGGGAAGAACAAGGATGCCGAGACAGAGTCGGCACCAGTCAAGCTCGACGATCAGTTCATCAAGGATCTCGACCCGGGCCTTGACGAGCTTCTTCGGACGGCGGGCGGAGAGTCCGCCAGAACCTTCTTCGCAGCTGTGAAGCTCATCACCGTCATTCGCCCAAAGCTGATCATCCTGGAGAACGTGTTGGGCGCGCCCTGGGCCATGTACACGAACCAGCTCTTCCCTAGGATCTGCTACGTGGCCCGCTGGGTCAAGTTGGACAGCAAGGAGTTTTACCTTCCCCAGACTCGCCAGAGAGGCTATCTTGTTGCCGTCGATGCCATGCGCTTTGGCGTCGAGCAGGCAACCAAAATTGCGGCCGAATGGGAAGCCCAGCTCTCTGACTGCAAACGCGCCCCTTCGGCTCCGGTCTCTGACTTTCTCCGCCCTGCCGATGACCCGGCCACCATCCAGGCTCGAGCTGATATGGAGAGCAAGACCGCTTCCAGCTCCGAGTGGGCTCTCTGCTCGCTTCGACATGCCGACGCACGCCAGAAATATGGCATCCGCCGGGACGACAACCCCTTCAGCCACAAAACCATGCGCAGCGGCCGGCTCATCCATACCGCCTTTCCCGCGCATTCTTGGCTGCAATTCTGGCGCAATCAGGGTTCCAGAGTCATCGACTTGATGGACATCGCATTCGCCATCGCAAACCAAGGAAGAACAGACATGAGGTACAAGACGGGCATGATTGACGTGAGCCAGAATGTCGATCGGAACTATTTTGTCCTCGCCGGTGGCGCCCGTGCGACAAAAGCTCTGGGCATCATCGGCTGCATCACACCCTCCGGGATGCCCATCGTCACTGATCTGATGCGCCCCGTCACCGGCACCGAGACCCTCGCGCTGCAGGGCTTGCCTGTTGACGAGATGGTCATCTCGACCGAGACCCAAGGCCAGCTCCGCGACTTGGCAGGAAACGCGATGACGGTCACAGTGGTCGGCGCGGTAACTCTGGCCCTTCTTCTGTCTGTCTGCGAGACACACCCCGATTCTCTCACCCGGCTCCAGTCGGCGCAGCTAAAGGCTGGCCAGCTTCTGGATGCTCTTCGACCGGAGATGCTGACAGCCGGCCGCACCAGCGCCATCACCACCAACGTTGGCAGCCTTCTCTCAGTTGCGAAGGATATGGTTCGCCTGTGCTACTGCTCCGCGCGTCCCGGCGAGGTCCTCGTTTGCAACACTTGCCGCATCACCGCCTGTCCCGCCTGTCGTGGAAACCCAGCCCATGCTTTTGGCGAGAAGCAGCGCATCAACACCGACCACTCCCCCGAACAGGGTAGGATTTGGCTCAAAGACCACTTGCCCAAGGCTCTCAGGCTGCCAGTGCCGCCTTCCATTGTCCACCCCCGGTTGGACCTTGTTGGAGACGACCTGTATTGCTCAGTCGTCTCTGGCATCCTGACGGGGGACCCGGTGTACTACTTTGATGACATCAAGGTTACTGAGGCCGTGGTCGTGTGCTACAAGGCTATCAACAGCATCGCCCGTCTCGTCCTCTCATCCGACCTCGGCTGCTGTTGGTACATCTACATCGCGCCGTGGCACCCCGCCAGGGCCCAGCTGGCGGGCACATTCGACTTCAACCAACCAGTCGCGCGTGGACAACCTTTACCTTCCGATGACATCGAAATCCTACAATGGTCGGTGTGGGCCCCCGGCCACATCAGCCTAACACTCAACCTCGGGATGAACACCGCTGGCGCCTTGGTTGCGAGCGGCCTCTCATTTACCGCCGACCATGGCCCAGAGCCTGATCCGTCGCTGCTGGCGTGGAAGAAGCTTGTGGAAGGGAAAGTTTGCGGTACTTATGTCCACCATCCCAAGTGCGGCACTGCAGGAAATGCACTCCGGATCAAGCAGTCCACGGCCCATACTTCCAAGGTCTTCATGATGTGGGACTCGGCAGGACTCCGGAGCGTCGACGGCGACCACTTTGTGTGGACCGATCAAGCAAGGCGATTGGAGCCGCACGAGTACCGCGAGACCTGGCTCCACGCCGACTCTACCCTCCACTGGGAGCTCGATTCCGGTCTGGGATCGGTGGGTGTCTCATGGCCTGGATACTGGTCGTCCCGCCCTGACTTGTGTCCCGATTACCTCGAGGTCAACCAGCCAAAGCTCGTCCAGGACCTTGCCCAAATCCACTGGGGCTCAACACAATCCATCCAGCAGGCGTCTTGCCACACAGAAGGACTTGCCCCCGTGGCGAACATGCCAGTTCTTGCCAGTATCACTGGCACCTTTGAAGGCTTTCCGGTTTCGGCGACCCGACTCTCCAAGATGGATGCTCGCCAAACCAACAACAAGTTTCTCGTTGTCCCTTCGGCCGGATGCGATTCATTCTTGAGGCAGTTTTCCTTTCTCTCCAGCTCGGTCCGCAATTCGAGGACTCCAGCAGATCTTGCCTCGTTCCCTCATCTTCACCATTGGGTACCGATCGCTTCCTGCGGAGGCTGCTCAGTGACTCCACCAGAAGTCATTGTGCATACCAAGGAGGACAAGAAATCAACCCCCGAGGGCAAGAAACAGCTTATCAAAGCCATCATCGAAGACCCCGACGATGCTGCGCGGTTTGAGCGACAATTCCAGGACCTACCCCGCGCAGTGGCAGTTTCTGTACGGGTCCTGGGTTCTTACAGCAGGGCATTGACTCTGGACATGAGGCTCATGCTGCAGCCCAAGACGCTCGCATCGAGAGCCCTCGCCTATTTGTTGCAGGCCCATCGCACCAGGGCTCGCGGCCGGCTTGCCCTGGACTCGGAGGCGAAGACCTCATATCGGGTATGCCTGGATTATGCCCCCCAGCCAAACCCGAGCTTTGCTCCCTTCAGCCAGTCCATCACTCCCTGCGGTGAGGAGTTCACATTTGGCATTGACGCCTCGAGAGCGAGCGAACTGCCGTTCCAGGGTCCTCCTCGTTTCCACCGAGACAACCTGACTGCCGGTGGGATGTTGACCTCAGTCCACCACGAACTCAGGTCGAGTCAGAAGAATGCCGTTATCTGGATGCTTCGACGCGAGCGAGCTCCCCTGGACTTTATTAAGCGCGAAGTCGAGGAAGAGGTCGTTGGTCCGCTCAACCTCAGGGTGATGGGCAAAGCCGAGTGGGCCAGCCGTTTCCCGTTCAGCTCCCGAGGCGGCGTCGTCGCTCACGAAATTGGCTATGGAAAAACCGTGGTCACGCTGGCTCTTATTGACTGTATGCGGGAGTTCGATCGGCATGAATCCATCACTGAGCGCAAGCAGGCAGTCGACATGGCCTGGTCAGAGGAGCTATTGCAGGCCCTTCGGGGATTTGGGGACACCTACCCTCAACCCAAATCGGGAGACTTTTTTATCCACTTACCGGCCACTCTGGTCATTGTCCCCAGACACATCACGGCACAGTGGGCACAAGAGGCCCAGAAGTTCCTCGGCCTTGCGCCCCCCAAATTGCTCATCATCCAAACGGTTGAGCAGTTCTACCGCAAGCACGCGCTAGATGAGCTACAGAAGGCTGAAATCATCATCGTCAGCAGTTCGGTGTTTCGCAGGGCGTTCCTCGACCGGCTGCAGGCGGTTGCTGGGAGGGGCTCCGAGTACCCAGCCGGTCTGTCTGGCAGGACTCTCGCGGCCTGGTACACCGCAGCCCTGCGCAACCACCGAATCCTCACTGCACATTACCGTGCTGCCCGCAACAACGGCATCCGCGAAGAAGACGTCATGAAGAAGCTCTCGGAAGCTGTGTTTCCAGAGTTGATCAGGCGGCAGCAAGCCGAGATCGACGCAGTGATCCAGAAGCAGGTCCCCGAGATCAACCGCCAGACGTACAAAAAAAATAACAAGAATTCTGGCCAGCCCGCAAAAGAAGATGGAGGCTCCAGTGGCCAAGGCTCGACTCAGCAGCCCAAGAAGGCAGCGACTGCAAAAGGCAGCGAGAAGACCTGGGGCCTATCCTCGCTGCACAACTACAGCTTTGCTCGCGTCGTCTGGGACGAATGCTCCTACGACGATGACGAGATTTTGCCGCTCTTCGTCGCGAACGCGGTTGCCAGCGCCAAATGGCTCCTCACTGGGACGCCGAAGCTCTTTGGGCTCGAGCACGTCTGCAACCTTGCCGCCGCGTTCGGCATCCACGTTGCCCGGCCCGAGCCACGGATCATGCCCGGCCTGCCGGCCGTAACCAAGGGCCCCGTGCTGGAGCCGATGTCCAAGAGCGAGCAGTTCCACATCTTTTCGTCCCCGGTGAAGTCCTCGTCGCTGGCCCAAGAGAGACACAGCCAGGCAGAAAGCTTTGTGTCCTCGTTCTTCCGCGCCAATGCTCTGGGCATGGAAGTCGAGGTCGAGTTCGAGGATCATGTCCAGCCCGTCACGATGCCGGCCTCGGATGCGGTGCGCTATCACTTGCTCCACCAACAAGTTCTCGACGCTGCTTACGACTACACCGCCCTCCCCGATCACGCCCGCAACCAGGTTTCTCTGAAAGGCAATGAGTTATCCGGCAGGGACGGGTCATCCGCGGCCAAGATGCTCTTGTGCCTGCTCGCCTGCGGTCTTGGGGCGGAGAAAGGCTCGATCAATGCCCTGGCGCAGGCGTTGGCAACCCGGAGCGATGATCTCAGCGACCAGATGAAGCTTCTCTGGGACAAGACAATGTGGCTTCATCGCTGGATGCGAGACCTCGACTCCAGCAACGGCAAAACCGGCATGGTGGTCCAAGAAGCCATGAATCGTACGGAGGGCCTCTGTGGCAGCCTGGAGAAGGCATTGGGAAGCGGCAGTTTTGAGGAGTTCGGCGGAATGGAAATGTTCCGACATGAAGCCGCTGTGGTTGCCGGTCTCGGGAAGAAACCCCACGGCACTCGGCCAGATCTCGATTCTCTCCAGGCAGAATGGGGCACGCACTTCAGCAGCGGCTGGTCGCAGAGCTACAGCAAGAACAAGGCCCTGTACACTTGGGCGGATTTCTTCAACATCGACAGCTCCGTTGTTCCCCGCCTGAGTGATGATCAGCTCCGCATGCTTGCTGAAGACATCCTCTGGCTGAGGTACAAGCTTGATGCGAACGCGGCGCCCCCCTTCAATTCCCTTCCGGATGCGGGATTCCTTCAAAAGGCTCTTGCCACTGGCAAACCTACCATCCCCAGATCTGTTCCGGAGACCATCGAGGGGTTGGTGGGGGGAGATGCTTCCGTCCTCGACGATCTTGGCAGAAGCAAGATTGAGAGGTTTATCCTCGCCTGTGTCGCGGCGAAGCCCGCCGTCCGCACATGGAAGGACGCAAAGGACTCGGGCAACATCGATTTTGGCCTGGTCGCCGGCAAGACGGTGAAGGCTGCCCTCTATGAGCGGCTCACAGAGTTCAACCTGAAGTTTACCGCAAGCTTCTCCGCCGACAAGCTCAAAGAGATGGTATGGCGGCACGAGAATGGGCTGGGCGTGTGCGAGAACTACCGCGATGGCCGTGCCGCGCCCGACAAGCACCGGGACTTCGAGGCGGCTACCGCGGTCGGTGGGACAACCGACAAACAGATCGACGCCGTCAACGAGGAGCTGAAGCGCACCATGGTGCATCTTGCCAAAACAACGGAGGACCTGAGGGCTACCAGGCTGGAGGCCAATTTCGTTCCCGAGTACCTCTTGCTGGCCAAAGCTCACGACAAGGATGTGGTTCTCAAGGACAAGTTGTGCGGTGGCTGTTGCGACCCGCTGACATCAGCATCGACCTCGTTCCTGGTCGTGGCCTGCGGCCACTCCCTCTGCAAGAAGTGCAAATCCGCGACAGACCGTTGCTGCCCGGTCAAGGACTGCCCAGCCTTCATCCGGGAGCGCCCCGTTCTCCGGTACTCGCAGCTGCCCTCTCTCTTGGAAGACGAGCCGCGGACAAAGGCAGACTGCGTTTCTGACCTGATCAAGGGCATCCCGAAGGATGAGAATATCGTCGTCTTTGCGCAGTTCAACCCCCTGATCGCCGCTCTGGCTTCGGCGTTCAAGAAGGCCAAGCTCAAGTGCCTCAACTTGGCCGACATGAACGATGAGATGATCGCCAGGAGGCTCGAGGACTTTAAGGCAGGGAAGGCGGGCCAAATCCTGCTGCTGGACATGGACAGCGAGACGAGCGCGGGCAGCAACCTAACCATCGCCACGCACGTCATCTTTGCAAGCCCCTATATGCATCCAGACGAGGAGCACCAGGCCAAGACCGTACAGCAAGCCCGAGGACGCTGCATCCGCACCGGACAGACGAAGAAGGTGCACGTGTACCACTTTATGGTCTGCGACACCATCGAGGAGGAGGTGCTGCGGGAGCTTGGGAAGTCGAATCCAGCGGTCAAGGAGTACTTTGAGAAGTCGGAGCGCACCCCGTGGTGGATGGACGAGGACAAGGAGGAAGATGGGGATGAGGCTGATGACAGTGGGGTCGTCATGGCCGTGGAGGAAGAACAGCAGTCGCCCGTGTCGGGCTGATTCTCGAGGGTGGGCGCCTGACATGGGCATGAGAGGGAGGGGGGAGGATGACCTTGCATTTCTGCTTCACTAATAGGGGGACACCCTGCGCTGATTTTATGTTTTCCACGAAGCACGCAACAAATGTTAGAAGTGTTGTAAAACTTGCTGTCCCCGGCGGGAGGCAGTTGTCGCTCCTTGCCCGCTGAGGACCACCTCTCGTGACTCCAACTGCTCGTGATATGTGGTATGTATGCCCAATACCCAATAAATGCGTGCCGCGAACACCTCATACCCAACCTGCCGGCTAAAGGAGGTCACAGCTTCGCGTATCTACCCGTCATTACCCGGCCCAGGTCCTTCCTGGGTGCCAAATTCACGACAATCCCGCCCGCAGCCCGAGTTTCTGATGCTGACCCTTTAGCCGGCCCCTCCAGCAGTACCTCCTGACAGTCCTCCAGGCCGACGCCATTCGCAAATTGCACCACGACGAAGTCGATGGCCGTCCCGGCCTCCCCAAGGGCCACCATCGGGGCGTGCCAAGTGCCGGCGCCGTAGGTGACGGCCTGGGCGGCATGGGCAACAAAGGCACGCACCCCGCGCAGGTCGGGCATTCCGCTTCCTGGCAGGGGTCGAGGATACCCGGCAGAAGAGGGCGGGGGTGTGGTAGGGCCTGGCAGCGTGTCTTCCGGGGCTGGGGGTAGGGAGGGCGCGACGATGACGAGGTAGCGCGCAGTGGGATCCGTGGTAAGGGGCATGAAGGTTTGGGTCGTGTAGGGATGGCGTTCGAGGATGGCGACGGGGAATGCGGCGGGCCCAGGGGGAGGGCCAGAGCCCGAGCGCCAGGACAGGGCTGAATCGGGAGCTGGGGTTGCAGCCGGGGGTAGAGGCGGGATCGGGGCCGGGTCGGGGATACGGGCGCGAGCGGCGCACACAAACATGCTCGTGATGGCAGAGCCCGGGCGCCCGCTTGGGGCCTGGTCGTAAAGGTTTACCTGGCGCGAGACATGCTGGTATTTTACAGCCGAGCCTTGGTTGGCGACAACGGCGTCGAAGGGGAGGGGATGTGCCTTATCGGCCGCCGAGGGGTGGATGTCTGGGCGCGGGTTCTCGACCACGTCCCCAAACGGCGCAAAGGCATCGCGTATGAGTGCGGCTGGCTCGAGGACAATGCCCGGGCCGGAGAGCCGTATTGTATGCGGAGACTGCATGCTCGGGGGGTCCCGCCGGCACAGACACTGGCGAGGCAGAGCGGTGGTGGTGGCTGGGGTAGGAGGAGATAAGGGGGTGGTGTAGTGTGTATCGGTACGCAGGGTTGAAAGGGTGGTGGAGCCGAGGGGGGTCCTTGGCCACTCAGGGGAGTCAGCAAGCAGTCGTGATGCAGCCGCCTTGGAATGTGAGAAAAGCACCAGTCCCCAACAACAAGCCAACTCGGATGGTCGAGACGCAAGCAAACGGCGTCTCACTTCACCTCTCCTCCCTCGGGCGTATTTTTCTTTGGCATCCTATCCCCCGCCCGGGCAGTCGGTTGGATGCTCACCCCCAAAGATGCTTGGCGGCTGCTTTGGGGGAGAGAGTGGGTGAGTCCGGGAGAGAGAGAGAAAGAAGAGCGTAGAGTGGGGCTCAAGTGTGGTGTTCCTCGTCCCTGAGGAAGCCCCGCTTTCCTCTTCAGGACTCCACCACTCGGCGCTCCAGCAGCACTTTGCCCGTCACCATCAAACTCGATGATCGCAGGCAGAGCTGCCCATCAGTGATGGTTGTCGGAGCCCTTAGCCCATTGTCCAGAAACCGACTTGTCGCCGACAAACCACCGCGATCCACGCATCCGACAACCACAGACGACCAGCCCAACTGATGATGGATTTGGCCTCGCTTGGGCCCCATCCGGGTAGGGCACGTCCCCAAGCAACAAGTCTCGCTTCGGCCTCGACACCAAACGACGATGGCGGGCGCGTGTGGGAGCACAAGGGTCCGAATTCTCCGATTGTGTCTCGAGGGATGAGGACGGCCAGCATCCGAGCTGAGGCAGAGACCAAAACTTCTCCGCACGGGTCAAGATTGACAATATCCGGGTCCCGCAATCCTGCAAGTCTGGAATGCTTGACTCCGTGTAAAGATGCCTCCTATTTTTAGGCCAGGCCAACAACACCACGGGATGCACTTCATCACCACCCGTGCTCCTCTCCCCGCCCTCCCGGGTAGTGGGTCCTCATTGCCGGCTCTGTGCGTTGCTGGACTTTTTTCGTTTTGCTCCAGCCTGCTTCTTCTCCCTACAGGCAGATGGTCCAGCCAAGGAGGCGCCGTGTTTGGGCATCACCCAGGGTCTTCGTCGTCCATCGGATACCTACCTGTCTCCCGACCTGGCGTCCCTCTTCCTCCCTCCCGCGCACGTCAGGATTTCCCATCACCGCCGCTCCCAGGCCCAAATAGTTCGCCACCGGCATGGAAGGTGGCTGCATGCCCTCGTTGTTGATAGCAACCAGGAACACGGGCTGCCCGCCCTATAGTGCCGCACAACCTTCCTGCCCAGTCGCTTGCTCCTTGGCCCGTCCCGGATATTATCTCTGCACCTCTCACACGCGGCCGGGCCAAATACACTTGCTTTCCCCACTGGCATCCGATATCATGGGCTGAGGGAACTCCGGGTGCGATGCGGTGAGCCCATTCACTCTCTGGGCAGACGGACATCCAGATTAACATTCAACCCTCTGCCAGACAACCACCATCCCCTTCACCCGGCCCTTGGATCCGTCTGTTGGCCCAACTACATAAGGACCCGCGAGGCTCCCTTGATATTGATTCCTCTTCGCCATGCTATGTCAGGGGCCCTTGACATACCTGAGGCCAGTAATATCCGGCGCGCACCGACAACCAGTTCAACATGGGCCGGCCAACATTCGGGTGCATGTGGCTGCTGCTGCTTGCCCTATTCACCTTTTACGCCAATGCCGACTGCACAAGCTACGGCGTTGATTACTCCAGTGGCGGTTCCTACTACATCGACAGCGCTTCAAACCAGTATTTCAGTTTCGTCAACGTCTTCCAGGGTAAGCCAGCGGAGAAGCCCATTGGGCGGGGGGAAGGGGGGGCTGCCGCCGGGCCGAGAGACACTTGTGCTGATAGCAGAGCAGGATGCAGCCAGGAAACCATCAGCCCCGTGCTGGTTGGGCCCGATGACAGCGTGTACGCCTGCTCCGACATCAGCACCACGCCCGCCGGAACTCAAATCACGTCGACATGGTATGAAACCCGAGCGCTTGCGACAAGTGGCCCAGTCTAACATTTCATGCCACCCTCCCCTCTCTAGCGGCATCCCTTTCTCTGCCATGAGATCTGGACGCTGGAAGATCGTGATATCTGGTCGCCAAATATCATCCCAGCGGACCATCACTCTTACTGTCGGCGTGCCGCAGACCACATGGGTCACGGTGCGTAATCTTAATCGCCCAAGCCCGCCCCCCACCCCTCCCAACCCACCTACCTGCTAACTGCTCCCCAAGGCCACTCCAACCGTCGTGGTCGGGTACACTACCACGGCAAGAGCCCAGAGTAAGTTGAATCAAGCCCTCTAAACCCCGCGTTCACTCCCGCTAACGGCCCACAGCCATCCTGACCACCCTCGTGCTGACCGAGACACTCATCGTTGTTCCCCGCACTGTCACGGCGCCCTGCAATGGAGCGACACGGACAATCACGAACTACCAGCAAACCCCAACCGTGGTTGTCATCTCCACCGCGACAAGGACGGCAACTGACGGCCAAGTCACGAGTTTTTGGACTACCACAGTCTCCGCGACGGCGACCTGCCACTACCCCCAGAGTGAGTTAGGGCCCGACACCTGCGGGGATCAGGACATGGCTGACTTTAACCCCTATCCCCGAAGACAAGCGCGATGTGGCAGCAACAGCGGCTACGGCGGCCGTCGCGGCCGTGGCTGCCGTCACGTCCACATATACGCAAACCACCTATACTGTCACCAGCACATCGGTGACTACGGTTCCAGCAAGGACCACCACCGAGCTTGGTGAGTATTTGTTGCAGCCCCAGTTTTCCGAATCTCGATCTCATGCAGGAATACAGTCGTTAGAACAACCACAGCCACTGTGTAAGTGCCAGCCGTCTCTCATCCTGCCTCAGTTCCTTCCATACTCCGCCCCCCTCGGGAACGAACTAACATGCCGCAACCAGCACCCCGTCCCCTTCAACCGTCTGCGCCGGTGGCAATCCCGGAGTCACCATCACCGTTACCAGAGGGAATCCTGTCCCAGTCACGCAGACAGACGTGGTCTACCTCACCACCCACCTCTCCGGCACAGTGTGGGTCGGGTATGTTTACTTTTACATTGCTCCTGGCGCGGCCGTCAACTGACCGAGAATACCCAGCCAAACTCAATTTACCACAGTCACAAACTCGGCAAGTGCCACGGCCTGTTGGAGAGCGGGTGGGTGGATTGGATAAATCCCCGTTGCGCCATCCAGGGGCGCATGCGAGCGCATCCCCGAGAGTTGGAACCACCCTTCGGTTGTCTGGGAGTGGGAGCTTTCCGGGGGTCAGTCTGGAGGTAATCACTGCAGGGGACTCTTCTAGAATGCCGAGCACACAACACACACACACAAACACACACACACAAACACACACACACACACGCACATGTACAACCCCTCTGCGTCCCGACCCTGAATTCAGCAGCTGCGCGCTTGGTGATTCATGTCACGGCCCTTGGCGCACGGGTCTCGAACCCCTCTGCAGGGAAAGCCAAGAGGATCCTGCCCACGGCTCCCACTCCCTGCTAGCCCCACGAAACAACACCTTCCCCGCCCCCGAGAAACCAAGGAGATACAGTCTCCCCCACAAACTCTCACCAACGAGATATAAGCAGTCACCCCAGGGGCTTGCTGACGCGCGCCAGCCTCCCGCTTACCAACGACAAAAACATGATGTCTGGATGCCAGACACCGAAATAGGGCGGAGCTTCCTCTGCCAACCCAGTCTCCCCTCACGCATGAGTGGCCCGGCCTAGCGGCTGTAACAACGATGCCTGCCCCTCGACCGTCTGCGAATACCAGGTGGCTTTGCCACTCTTGCCCAATGGACACCGCACTTGAGCTGTTTCCTCCTGGTGGAGCTGCCGTTGGAATGGATGCCGGGCAGGCTGAGGGGGCCCGGCCGAGAGCCAGCCACCCGGTCCCCACCCTCCCCACCCTCCTCCGCTCCTGGCGGCGTGCGCTGGGGATGCCAGTGACTAGTGTTGGAATAGATCGGGGGGGAGCCCATGGCCGTGCCGGCTGGTGGAGAGCACCATGAAGTTGCGCGCCTGAGCGGGGTGAGACCCGTTTTCGAGCATCATGCTGAGCAAGCTTGCCATCAACAACGCCAGACCAAACAAACCATCATGGGGGGCGACTCCCTTGCCACGATGTCCTTCCCAGCAACGCCGTCGGAACACAGTGGGCTGGAGGCCTGGAGGGCGAGAGGGCGCGAGGACGCGAGGTGTGCTCCCGGAGCCTGGCTCCCGCCGCCAAGCACTCCCGTCCACCACACGTGGCCTGCATACCATCCCTCCACGTCACCCCTACTGTTCCCAACAGCCCACTTCTGACGGGCCATCCGCTCATGGGTGGAGTTGCGCCTTGGTGGCACACCCGTGATGCATTGCCCGCAGACTTCACGGCTGTGCCGGGACTGGAGACTGGGAACCCTTGATCCCTTGGATGTTACTTCTCCGAGGCAAGGCCGAGCCTGCAATGAACTGCAGCCATCCTGTCCACTGCGGAAGATGGCGTTGTTGGCTGTTCCGGTTGATACGTATGGGTTTGATCGGGCTTATGAAATGCCTGGAAGCAGCCAGAAGCTCCCCGTAACCACTGGTTACCGTGGCCCTTGGGGATATCCTGTTTTCACAGCGAAATGGCGGCCACCTCGCGAGCTCGTCGCCACCTTCGCGTGGTCCTGGCTTTCGTCCGACGCCGATATGTCCAAGCTCTGCCGCTTTCACTGCCCGTTTCCCCGCCCAGATCGAGTTGGGCAGGGGGGATGAAGACAGTGATCATGCGGCGCGTGCGGCATGGGCAGCAGGGGGGACCGTGTCTGTCAACAGCGGCCACGAAGGTCAAGGCGCGCAGGATTTGGGGATGAGGATGAGCTTCGCCTCGAAGTATCCCGCACAGCACGACGTGCCAAAGCGCGAGGGGGCGAAGGCTCGCAACACACGGCCCCTTGCGGCCGGGCTCGTGGGTTATTCTCGAGGCTCCCCGCCTTGGTCCATCGTCACTCTCTCTCCTCGAGGGATTCCGTCAGCGCGACGTATGGGCACTTCTGCACGTACGGGCACTTCTGCACGTACGGGCACTTCTGCACGTACGGGCACTTCTGCACGTACATGCTGGCGAAGCTGGATGTCCCTTTCCCGAATGCTCTCCGCTTTCTCGCCGCATCGAACAAGCCGCTGTTACCGGCTACCACACGAGGCCTTTTTTTTTCCTTTTTTACACACAGCATGGCGCCAAAGTGGGCGGCGGTGACGGTTTCAGTGGAGGTCGTGCCCGGGCCAGCTCCGTTCGTTCCCATGGTCACAGCGGATTATGAAGGTGTTGTAACCGCACCAGGAATTCGCTCTTGAGGCACACCTGACATGGTACCTACGCAATGAAGATGCACGGACGTCTCCGAACACATGGCTGGGCCGCTTACACCGCCTCGATCTACCGGGGGCGGTGGGAGTTGCTTGGGTCCTCGTTGTGTTTGGAGACCCTCTGCTGGACACGGCTTGGGTACCCTTGAGTGTCTCCGTTATCGAGTTAACGTTCGAGACTCTGTGGAACACAGAACAATTTTCGCTCCAGCCAACTATTCAATGCAATGGTTGTTTTCTCGGGGGGGGGAGGGGGGGTTGTTGCTGCTGGGACGCTGTGGAGGGGATGGGAGGAGCGGCGGGGGATCCTTCACGGATGTACCGAAACTTTTCAGCGGTGGACATCTGAAGGCATATGTGACTAAGGACACTTCTGGGCAACAGAGCCCACCAGGGTTTCGTGTCTGGGCGTCGGATGTACAGAGTAGCTCTCCTGCTGCTGCTGAGTGCGAACCTCCACCATGATGATGCCTGACTGCCGGCCCCTCCAACTTCTCTCGTTTTGAAACAGAGCCTGCCCACGACCCCCACATCGCCCGATCGGTCGGTGAGGAACAACAGCTGCCGTTGACACATCCGTGCTTTTGTTATGGGGCGGCCACCCGCCCGCTGCCTCACTGAATAGGGGGTTACAACGCTATCTTAACCGAGAAAGCTTGAAAGGACGTTGGGGCTCCAACATCCGGCTTCTGCCGTGGACAAAGGCGGTCAGGGCTGTCACTCGCCCACGGGTGATCTGCGTAGTACCTCATCTACCAGCAGCTGCCTAACCCTCATCCGGCCTTGACACCAGAGGGCTAGCGGGGCGCCTGGCTGGGTGTCACGCAAGTGGAGAAGAACTGGCGCTGGGTTGACCTTGCTCCCGCCAACTCTCGAGATTTTGAGAGCTTCGGTTGGTCGGGCCACTCTCCACAATGAGCGAATTGGGCGGCATTGCCGGGCTTGGGATGTGGGTGAAATCCTGTCAACGGGCCTTGGGGTGCACGAGAATGGCCGAGGTCCTTCATGCCCCGCGCCTCAAACTCCGGCTTGGCATCACGACAGTGACCTACCCTGCCCAGCCGGTGGTGTTTGGTATAGGTAGCATTGCACATGAAGGTTATATAGGTAGTTACATCCATCATGATTCATCACGCCCCAGACTGCTGCTGGAAAGGGGGGTGCGGGTGAACGAGGTTCCAGGTCCTGGTCCTCCCTGATGAGAGCCGATCTGGGGGGGCTCAGCCGCCTCCTGGCCAAGCAGTGAGCCCCCGGAGCCGTCCGTTTTCCAAGCCAGCAACCAACATGGGGCACGCCTCTCGCCATCCCGTCGATATGCCATGGTTACTCTACCCCGCCGACCTCGAATGCTCCGTCTAAATCCTGTTGCGTAACCCCTGCCCAGGAAAACGCCGTCTATCCCGGCGACACAACCTTAGCGCCATGATCTGCCCCGTCGCTCCAAGTCCAAAATATATACCCAAAACGCCATTTCCATGATAACCAAGCGCCCAAATCTCCACCCGAGCGAGGACCAGCCGCATCGCTCGTTAGTCTTCAACATCACCCCCAACCGAGAGACCCGAAGGCCCACACCAGGCGGCACATCGGTCGAGCCCGATCCCGGCAATGGGAGCCCGCCTGCAGGCAGCCTCTACCGCATACTCTTCCTCACGCTATCTCCTCGCCTTCAAAGGCCCGGCTCCCCAGATTCCCACCCCCCTCGACGTCGCCAGTGTCAAAGTGCCGTGGCATGGGAGTAGTAGGTGCCCGGTTGGTAAATCGGCCAAGGTTGTTGTTCTTGCAAATATGCCGACGAGGATGGCTGTCCACTGTGGCTGGAGTAGCCGCTGGTTGGTGAAGGCCCTGGTAGAAAGCATCGAGTCAGCGACCGCGGCGATCTAGGGGTGAGGTGTTGCCCTTGCAGCACTGCGGCCATACCTGCATCGAGCTCCTGGTAGTCGACCTTGGCCGAAGCAATGCTGCTGGGGGCCGACGTACTGCTCGTCATGGCCGGCCCATCCATCATAGGCACGCTAGTGTGCACGTAGGCCGGCGTGAAATCCTCCCCTGGCCCGGATGCGCCCGGGCTTGATTCCACCGAGTGCACCGTGGCTGTGGATGGGACCGGCACCACGCTACTCGGCCACTGGTCGTAAGGGTTCGCGGCAGCGAGAAACGGGGATCCAAACGAATGCGGCACATAGTCGCCGGGGTGTCCGCTTGCGGGCAACCCATCCACATCGAAGCCTGTGCCAGGCATGGTTAGTGGACAACCAATCCAGGTCGAGGATCGAGGGCAGGTGGTGTGGCCAGACGTACCAGACACAGGGTGTGGTCGCCCGGTATGCAGGAAAAGGGCCTTCCTCAGTGCGTGCACCTCATCCTCCAGGTCCTTGTTACGCCGCATCAGCCGCTTCACCACCTCAATCCGGTCCAGTTTGCTGAGGAATTCCACTTCCTGCTGTAGTTTCTCGATCAGCTCTTTGTTGCGGCGCCGGATATTTTGCTGCGCTATTCGGTCATTTTCTCGCTTCTTGTTGCGCTGCTCCTCTGAGAGATTGCTGACGCGCCTGGCGCCTACCCGTGTCCATCGAGTCAGTACTCGGGTGTCGTCTGAGAAGGGCAGTCCAAAGGCTGGCAGGGGTATTCGAGACTCACCTTTTCCTTTCCCTTTGGGTGGTTTGGGAGGTTCTTTGTGGGAGGGGCGTGGTGACATGTTCGGGCCCTTCGATCACTCTTGGTTAAGAATACGCAAGCCCGTGATGTTTCACTCTTGATGGTTGAACCGAGTAACAGGTAATGTAAGTGACAGCCGAGGGTCGGGGCGAGATGGGGTGGGGGGAGGGAGGTTGTCCAGAGCTATTATTATAGATGGAAGCGGTCAGGGATCACCTTGAAGAACCCCATTCCCGACCTCTGCGCTGGTGCGTATACTTATCTACGCAAATCTCAGCTCCTGGGAGGGAGGGAGCGTAAGGATTGCCCCCGAAGGTGGAGCTGCAGAATCTTGGAGAACAGGGCTCGGCCGGTCGCCCCATCCATCCCTCCCAAGGTTCATCCCGACACGACGGGCAAGGACGGGCTAAAACCACCTGGCCGCGGGCGCTGGGGGTGTGATCGATCACGGGGCTCCGGCTCATGGGGCGCGCGAGGCGAAATGGTGTTTTTGTCCGAATGCCGCTTCCCAAAAGCCCTCTCCCGATAGCAGACCGACCCCTGCACCCCCTGGCTTCCGTCTTATTTCCCCACACTTCGAGGCCGACTTGCGGCCGTCACCCCCGGAGTGGGCGGTGGGCGGCTTTGGACAGTGACGACATCGTCTTTCATGGCTGGGGCGTTGGTACACTGTGTGGCTCCCAGCCGAAATGCCGAACCAGATCGCCGTGTGGTGGGGCCGGAGCCAGTTTTACCCTGTGCCCACTCGCAACGCCCCAAGGGTCCTCTTGAAGTCGCAGTGAGCACTTCAGCACATCCAGACCAGACGGTGAGTGTCCCGACGGCTGGGCGTGCCCAACCGTGCTACATACGCCTCCCCTACCAGCTCTGCGAGTACGGGCTGGCGGCATCATGGCCCGTCCTTGGTGTCCGGCTGTGTTTCCGTTCCGTCGTCATCCCGACCCCGAATCTCCCCATCAGCCAGGGGATGGGGAATATGCGCCTGTATGGAACACCTCTCTCCTCTCTCTATTCATCTAGAAAAGAGAACACCGCATGACACGGCAAGGGCGGAATAGCGGGGGCAAGAGTTCGCCTATCTTGTTTCCAGGCCGGCCCTTTCTCAGAGCGAGGGCGCACCTGGACGTGTTGTATCATGGTGCCGAGAAAACTGAGGATCGGTCGTCTTGTCTCGGAGTCACAACCACCGCCACCATTGGGAGAAATCGACTTATCCGCTTTCGATGCCCACGCTAGCCATCATAGCGCGAGCGGTCAACCTCCCCATGCAACTTCTATCAAGTATCGGACTCCAACCATGAGCCGAGGAGCCAGGGATGGCGGAGGTGTAAAGCGGGATGAAGATGCGCGCTTGTTTGCCGAATCGTTCCGGTGTCACCGAGGACGGATGCCCGGGAAGCTGAGCAGCTGAGCCAGGCTTCGTTGCCTCCAGCTCACCTGGCTGAACAACGTCCTGGGTGACGGAAGAAGTAGAATGGTGAGATCCGCGGATGCCGATCGGATGATCGTGTGATTCCCTGTACGAGGTTGTTTCGTGCAGACTGCCCGCACACATGACAACTTCCTGGAGGCTGCGTGGCACCAAGGGACCCAAGTGGCAGGAAACGATGTCGGTCGGAAGAGTGTTGGGACTCATCGAGGTTCCTGAAAACTAACCGGCTCGGCTAGGTCGCAGACGCGTGGTTACCGAGCAGAGAGGGCGGGAAATTCGTCTCGAACTGCAACCCAAGCTGATCCTTGTCGCTCACTTCGTCGGCGTATCAGCTACGATGGCTGGGGGTACTAAAACCCACGGCCAGCATAGCCAACCAGACATTTGTCGTTTAATACACGATTCCAGGGGACAAACCTGATGGGTGATCAGCATGTAGGCTCTAGACGTGCAGAACTACAACGACAAGACAGCTGCCAAGATACGCTCGCCGTTGAGATGGACCAAGCCGGTAGTTGACGACGAAATAAACATACTGCAGCCAAACCGCGACCGAGTGATTCCGACGCTTTCCGATACTTGTGGGAAGGCCACCTCACCTTCCCTGTCTTCCAAACCAAACCAACCAAACCCCCCTCCCCGTCGCTCTGCGGCGCGCGCACCTCGTCGGTTTCCACCTGCGTGCGGCTCACTTGACCATCAGCTGCGGATTCACTCTAGGCGCTGGGAGATGTTGGGCAACGGGCTGGTGCCTAGCGCCCACAGTCTCCACAAGTGCTGGCTTCAGTCGATGATGGCTTCACCTGCTGCGCGGACCAAATCCTCCAATCCGCCAAGGGGCGTGGGCATGCTACCCCCTTCTGGTGGCAAGGCCCAGGTAGGCAAAGGACTGACATAGCTCCAGGCTCCCGCGGCATCCTCGTAACGGACGCTATGCAGCCAAAGTGAGAGTTCTTGGTCTCCGGGGTCGGTGTAAAGCGGTGTCTTGCAGACGTCGCAAAATTCGCCAGACATTTTCTCGGCCATCTTCTTGTAATAATCATCCACCACCTCGTCGTAGTACGCGACCGCATCAGCCACCTGGTCTTTCCCCATACGGGAGAGACGAGTGATAACATCTTCGTCGCTGTTGAGTGTGCCTTCGGAATCGTTGACACCCAGGTCAAAGCCCCAGACCTTCTGGTTGGCGTAGATGGGGTCATTCTGGATCGGATGCCCCAGAAATTGGAGGTGGACCCTTAGCTGGTGCGTCCTGCCCGTCACTGGCAAGCACCGGACAATGGAGTAACCCTCATTGGCTCTGCCGCCTCTCTTCGGTCGTGAAGTAGCTGGCTCGCCCGGGGGTTCACCCGTCTGCCCGTCGGTATGCCGAGGACCCCGAGGGTGAGAAGTCGGGGGGTAGTAAGCCAGGCGCTTGAAGACGGTTCTGGCAGCCTTGCCGTTGGCCCGCACCCTGTTCAAACCGAGCTTCGGAGAGATCTGGAGAATGGGCTGGTCACACACGGTTTCTCCGTCCGGAAACTTGCCGATAACACGAGCAACATACTCCTTGCGGACAGTCCTTTCCGAGATCTGGGCGCACAACTGCTCGGCAGCCTTGGCGTGTTTTGCGACAAACATGATGCCACTTGTGAGCCTGTCGAGCCTGTTGCACGGTCGCGGGGTGAACGCCGGGCCACGTTCGGACTTCATGATTTCAACGACCGAGTTGTAGTGGTAGCGCCCGGCTGGGTGAACTGGAATGCCTGACGGTTTGTTGATTACCACCATGTCATCGTCTTCGTGAATGACGCTGACGGGATCGGCAGTGACGGGTGGTTCGTGGCGATGCGTCGTGTGAGAGATGAGGTCGCCATTCTTCAGGATGTAGTGCGGTCCCACCGTCTTGCCGTTGACGGAAACCTCGCCAGACAGCATGGCCGCGCGATAATACTCGAGCGATTTGTTGCGAAACTCGTTTCGGAAGACTTCGAGTAGCTCCCGGCCTCGCCACCGTTCCTTGCACCAAGTGTTGTACGTGTAGTAGTAGGGGGCAACGCGGCGCAGCCCATCTTCGAACTCGTAGGGACGCGGCCAATAGTCGCGGGGCGCCGGGAGCGGGAGGGGGAGGTCGGACTGGGGAGGGTCATCGGGTGGGCGCCGTGATGCGCCCGATGGGCTGGGGCCGCGGAGGGAGACAGCCATCTCCCGGCACGACGCCGCAAGCGCCAACGATCGCCTTGCAGACAGCGTTGTGGGGACTTTCTGCACGTTGCATGCGGTGCAGAATTGGGGTCGGAATCGGGGTTTGGATCGCGCGTGGGCTGTCTCGGGGACGGAGTCTGTTCGTGAGCAGAGACAAATTAAATTGTCTGGGGCAACTTGTTGCGGGATGGGGACAGGGGGGGGAAGGGCGGTGAGAGCTGGCAAGATCCAGGCACGCGGGGATTCCCCGCATTTCTCGGTTTCGGCTCAGCCCTGGGACCCTGGACAGGGGTCTCCGCCGGGCCTCGGCTTCCCAGCCCTGCTGCTTGTTTTGGACGGATGGTGGCGGCCTAGATATATGGCGGAGTTGTGGTTGCCCAGGGCCAAACTTGTTCCACTGCTCTCGTTTTCTTCGTTGCGACCGAGACCCCTGACTTGCAACAACTTAGACACACCCGTCAGGCACACTGTTGGGCCCATGGCGGACATCACTCGTTTGAAGGCTCGGACGAGAGCCGACTACCCCTATGTGCTCGAGTACCGAACCCGATGGTAAGCCGCATATCCGCTGGCGCTGGCGTTCCGGTTCTCGTGAAGCTGACCATACATCAAGGAGCGACAATGACATGTATGACCACATGAACAACTCGATCTACAACTTTCTGTACGACTCTGTCATCAACACCTACCTGATGGAGCATTGCGGGCTGCATCCCCCATCATCTCCTCAGTATGGCATGGTTGTCCACTCCCACAACGACTATTTTGCTTCCATCTCCTTCCCTGCATGTGCAGAACTGGCCTTGCGCGTCAATCGGATTGGGAACTCAAGCGTTACCTACGAGATCGCACTATTCGAGAAGGGCCAGGATGCTGTCAAATCTGTGGGCGAGTTTGTTCAGGTTTTTGTTGACCGCGCTACGGCCAGACCTAGTGCAAAGGGCATGGACTCGCGGTTGCGTCAGGGACTGGAGCGCATTCTTGTAGGAGGTCCTAGAAGTAAAATTTAGAGAGAGGTATACTCGTCAGGGCTGAAGGGAGGCGTCTTGTAGTAGTAGTTGTAACGGTCTCAGGAGTGTTGTCAGAGCACACACTCTGGGAGTCTCTTCAGTCAAGATAAATGCCACAGGCAAC